>JAXCGZ010011806.1:5000-7500 GCA_037179515.1 Halocaridina rubra
AATTATTCCTCATTAACTTGTTGAACCTTTGTGTTTTTGCTTATATTCTGCCATATCATTCCCCTTTACAAAAACGAAAATTATATTTAACCCACAACAATATACGTCGTCTCATGGATGATATTTATCCGTTTTTACCAGCACAATCCAATTTCTTTTCACATATTAACCAATATCTAGGGAGGTAAATTAAATGCGAAAACAAAACTACGAGTGAGGCTGGGAGAAACTGTAATATGAAGATAGTGGCATTCAGATAGAATGCGTTCATTCCTAGTGTAGCAGATATAAGCTGTAAGGTCTGTTTCCCTTTTAAGACCTTCTGTGATGTAAATGGTAGCGCCTTGGCTTAGTAATATTATGTCCTAGGTTCAAGTCGTGGTCGGGGTAAAAATGATTCATGTTTTCAAATATGGCATTGTGCTTATTTGATAATTGTTGGTCCCGAATAAGATTGGGAGTTGATATAAATATGAAAAACAAAACCACGAGTGAGATTGGGGGAAACTGTAATATGAACATAGTGTCATTCAGATAGAATGCGTTCATTCCTAGTGTAGCAGATATAAGCTGTATGGTCTGTTTTCCTTTTAAGACATTCTGTGATGTAAATGGTAGTGCCTTGGCTTAGTAATTATATGTCCTAGGTTCAAGTCGTGGTCAGGGTAAAAATGATTCATATTTTCATATATGGTAATGTTCTTATTTGATTATTGTTGGTCCCAAATGAGACTGGGAGTTGAAATAAAGATGAAAAACAAAACCACGAGTGAGGTTGGGGGGAACTGAAATATAAACATAGTGGCATTCAGATAGAATGCGTTCATTCCTAGTTTAGCAGATATAAGCTGTAAGGTCTGTTTCCCTTTTAAGACCTTCTGTGATGTAAATGGTAGCGCCTTGGCTTAGTAATATTATGTCCTAGGTTCAAGTCGTGGTCGGGGTAAAAATGATTCATGTTTTCAAATATGGCATTGTGCTTATTTGATAATTGTTGGTCCCGAATAAGATTGGGAGTTGATATAAATATGAAAAACAAAACCACGAGTGAGATTGGGGGAAACTGTAATATGAACATAGTGTCATTCAGATAGAATGCGTTCATTCCTAGTGTAGCAGATATAAGCTGTATGGTCTGTTTTCCTTTTAAGACATTCTGTGATGTAAATGGTAGTGCCTTGGCTTAGTAATTATATGTCCTAGGTTCAAGTCGTGGTCAGGGTAAAAATGATTCATGTTTTCATATATGGTAATGTTCTTATTTGATTATTGTTGGTCCCAAATGAGACTGGGAGTTGAAATAAAGATGAAAAACAAAACCACGAGTGAGGTTGGGGGGAACTGAAATATAAACATAGTGGCATTCAGATAAAATGCGTTCATTCCTAGTATAGCAGATATAATCTGTAAGGTCTGTTTCCCTTTTAATACCTTCTGTGATGTAGTTGATAGCGCCTTGGCTTAGTTATTATAAGTCCTAGGTTCAAGACCCGTTTGGGGTAATAATGATTCATGTTTTCACATACGGTAATGAGCTTATTTGAATATTGTTGGTCCCGAATGAGATAGGGAATTGAATTAACTGCGAAAACGAAAACACGAGTCAGGTTGAGGGAAACAGCAATATGAACATAGTGGCATTCAGTTAGAAAATGCGTTCATTCCTAGTATAGCATATATAAACTTTAAGGTCTGTTAAGCTTTTAAGACATTCTGTGATGTAGTTGGTAGTGTCATGAATAGTAATTATATAACCTAGGTTCAAATCCCTGTCGGGGTAGAAATGATTCCTGTATTCACATATGGTAAAGTGCTTATTTGTTATATATATATATATATTTATATATATATATATATATATATATATATATATATATATATATATATATATATATATATATATATATATATATATATATATATATATATATATATATATATATATATATATATATATATATATATATATATATATATATATATATATATATATATATATATATATATATATATATAATATATATATATATACATATATATATATATATATATATATATATATATATATATATATATATATATATATATATATATATATATATATATATATATATATATATATATATATATATATATATATATATATATATATATATATATATATATATATATATATATATATATATATATATTATATATATTAATATATATATATATATATATATATATATATATATATATATATATATATATATATATATATATATATATATATATATATATATATATATATATATATATATATATATATATATATATATATATATATATATATATATATATATATATATATATATATATATATATATATATATATATATATATATATATATATATATATATATATATATATATATATATATATATATATATATATATATATATATATATATATATATACGTATATATATATATATATATATATATATATATATATATA
>JAXCGZ010011806.1:12500-35000 GCA_037179515.1 Halocaridina rubra
TTCCTTGTATATGTAAATGACCTACCAGAGTCTGTAAATTCATTCATGAATATGTTTGCAGATGATGCAAAGATTGTGAAGAAAGTAAAAAACGAGAACAATGGTAGAGAACTTCAGGAGGATCTAAATAATCTGCATGAGTGGTCAGAAAAGTGGCTAATGAAATTCAATACCTCAAAATGTAAGGTAATGAGAATGGGTACAAGTGCAAGAAGGCCCAAGCTTGACTACTCGGTGGCTGGAGTACAACTTCAGGAGACAGAAAATGAGAGAGATCTAGGAGTAAACATATTGGCAGATTTGTCTCCAGAAATACATATAAATGGCGTAGTAAGGGCAGCATATGCATTCTTATCAAATGTAAGGGTAGCCTTCAGGCACATGGACAAGGAAATGTTCAGAAATATTTATGTAACCTATGTGAGGCCAAAACTCGAATATGCAGCCCCCTTTTGGAATCCGCACTTGAAAAAGCACATAGCTAAGCTTGAAAAAGTTCAAAGACATGCCACAAAACTGGTGCCAGAAATACGCAATCTCGGTTATGATGAGAGGCTGAGGGAATTAGACTTGCCATCACTCGAAGCTAGAAGAGTAAGGGGGGATATGGTGACAGTCTTTAAATTCCTTCATGGTTATGATAGAGTGGATAGGGATCGATATTTCGATATGGCTGGCTCTAGAACTAGAGGTCATAGTTTGAAGCTTCGGAAGAAAACTTGTTTGCAGGATGTAAGGAAATACTTTTTCAGTGTAAGAGTAGTTGATAATTGGAATTCGCTAAGCGAGGAGGTAGTTAATGCTACCTCAATCCATAGTTTTAAGGACAGGTATGATAAGTATCACTAAGTCTAAAAATGGAACCGATCAGGAGACGGGAAGATACGAGCTTTGGGCTCTTTCCCGTAAACACAATTAGGTAATCACAATTAGGTAATCACACACACCTATCTTCAAAAAGGGAAGGAGGGATACGGCTCTGAACTATAGACCAGTTTCCTTGACCAGCATAGTTTGCAAAGTTATGGAGAAACTACTATGGAAACATATCTCTCTTCACTTGGAATCCTTCAACTTTTTGTCAGTGAGGCAACATGGCTTCAGAGAAGATAGATCAACAGTAACAAACTTATTAGAATTTTATGATGAGGTAAGCCAAATCTTACAGGAAAGAGAGGGCTGGGCAGATTGCATATTCCTAGACTTCCAGAAAGCGTTTGACACTGTTCCACATGGGAGACTTATTAGGAAGCTGCAATCAATGGCTAGAATAGGTGGGAATGTTTTGGAATGGATAAAAACTTACTTAGAAGGAAGGGAACAGAGGGTTAGAGTAAGACACTCAGTGTCTGAATGGAGAAGAGTTAGTAGTGGAGTTCCACAGGGTTCAGTTTTAGGGCCACTTTTGTTCCTTGTATATGTAAATGACCTACCAGAGTCTGTAAATTCATTCATGAATATGTTTGCAGATGATGCAAAGATTGTGAAGAAAGTAAAAAACGAGAACAATGGTAGAGAACTTCAGGAGGATCTAAATAATCTGCATGAGTGGTCAGAAAAGTGGCTAATGAAAATCAATACTTCAAAATGTAAGGTATTGAGAATGGGTACAAGTGCAAGAAGGCCCAAGCTTGACTACTCGGTGGCTGGAGTACAACTTCAAGAGACAGAAAATGAGAGAGATCTAGGAGTAAACATACTGGCAGATTTGTCTCCAGAAATACATATAAATGGCATAGTAAGGGCAGCATCTGCATTCTTATCAAATGTAAGGGTAGCCTTCAGGCACATGGACAAGGAAATGTTCAGAAATATTTATGTAACCTATGTGAGGCCAAAACTCGAATATGCAGCCCCCTTTTGGAATCCGCACTTGAAAAAGCACATAGCTAAGCTTGAAAAAGTTCAAAGACATGCCACGAAACTGGTGCCAGAAATACGCAATCTCAGTTATGATGAGAGGCTGAGGGAATTAGACTTACCATCACTCGAAGCTAGAAGAGTGAGGGGGGGATATGGTGACAGTCTTTAAATTCCTTCATGGTTATGTTAGAGTGGATAAGGATCGATATTTTGATATGGCTGGCTCTAGAACTAGAGGTCATAGTTTGAAGCTTTGTAAGAAAACTTGTTTGCAGGATGTAAGGAAATACTTTTTCAGTGTAAGAGTAGTTGATAATTGGAATTCGCTAAGCGAGGAGGTAGTTAATGCTATCTCAATCCATAGTTTTAAGGACAGGTATGATAAGTATCACTAAGTATAAAATGTAACCGATCAGGAGACGGGAAGATACGAGCTTTGGGCTCTTTCCCGTAAACACAATTAGGTAATCACAATTAGGTAATCACACACACCTATCTTCAAAAAGGGAAGGAGGGATACGGCTCTGAACTATAGACCAGTTTCCTTGACCAGCATAGTTTGCAAAGTTATGGAGAAACTACTATGGAAACATATCTCTCTTCACTTGGAATCCTTCAACTTTTTGTCAGTGAGGCAACATGGCTTCAGAGAAGATAGATCAACAGTAACAAACTTATTAGAATTTTATGATGAGGTAAGCCAAATCTTACAGGAAAGAGAGGGCTGGGCAGATTGCATATTCCTAGACTTCCAGAAAGCGTTTGACACTGTTCCACATGGGAGACTTATTAGGAAGCTGCAATCAATGGCTAGAATAGGTGGGAATGTTTTGGAATGGATAAAAACTTACTTAGAAGGAAGGGAACAGAGGGTTAGAGTAAGACACTCAGTGTCTGAATGGAGAAGAGTTAGTAGTGGAGTTCCACAGGGTTCAGTTTTAGGGCCACTTTTGTTCCTTGTATATGTAAATGACCTACCAGAGTCTGTAAATTCATTCATGAATATGTTTGCAGATGATGCAAAGATTGTGAAGAAAGTAAAAAACGAGAACAATGGTAGAGAACTTCAGGAGGATCTAAATAATCTGCATGAGTGGTCAGAAAAGTGGCTAATGAAATTCAATACTTCAAAATGTAAGGTATTGAGAATGGGTACAAGTGCAAGAAGGCCCAAGCTTGACTACTCGGTGGCTGGAGTACAACTTCAAGAGACAGAAAATGAGAGAGATCTAGGAGTAAACATACTGGCAGATTTGTCTCCAGAAATACATATAAATGGCATAGTAAGGGCAGCATCTGCATTCTTATCAAATGTAAGGGTAGCCTTCAGGCACATGGACAAGGAAATGTTCAGAAATATTTATGTAACCTATGTGAGGCCAAAACTCGAATATGCAGCCCCCTTTTGGAATCCGCACTTGAAAAAGCACATAGCTAAGCTTGAAAAAGTTCAAAGACATGCCACGAAACTGGTGCCAGAAATACGCAATCTCAGTTATGATGAGAGGCTGAGGGAATTAGACTTACCATCACTCGAAGCTAGAAGAGTGAGGGGGGATATGGTGACAGTCTTTAAATTCCTTCATGGTTATGTTAGAGTGGATAAGGATCGATATTTTGATATGGCTGGCTCTAGAACTAGAGGTCATAGTTTGAAGCTTTGTAAGAAAACTTGTTTGCAGGATGTAAGGAAATACTTTTTCAGTGTAAGAGTAGTTGATAATTGGAATTCGCTAAGCGAGGAGGTAGTTAATGCTATCTCAATCCATAGTTTTAAGGACAGGTATGATAAGTATCACTAAGTATAAAATGTAACCGATCAGGAGACGGGAAGATACGAGCTTTGGGCTCTTTCCCGTAAACACAATTAGGTAATCACAATTAGGTAATCACACACACACACACACACACACACACACACATATATATATATATATATATATATATATATATATATATATATATATATATATATATATATATATATATATATATATATATATATATATATATATATATATATATATATATATATATATATATATATATATATATATATATTCACCTTGAGGAAAGAGGGTGAAAAATGCTTCCTCAGTATTTAACTGTGTGTCGTAAAAGTCGACTAAATGGGGCGGAGCGGGGTGACTGGGATTCCCACATCCATTTATTTTCATCCTACGGGTGGATAAGAGATGCAGGGGCATTGTGGCAGGAGAGATCCAGCCAGACCCCTAGAAATTGGGTCTATGAATTTACGTGGTTGTGGTGTAAATGAAAGTAAGAGCGAGGTGATAGGGTGTATGTTTGTGGAGAGAAAGATGGATGTAATTGCACTGAGTGAAACTAAGACAAAAGGGAATGGTGAGGTGACATTTTGAAGTGTGGTATGTAAAGTGCCTGAAGTTGAGAGGGAGAGGAAGAGAGGGAGTGGCTATGTTAGCAAGTGAAGTGATATATAAGTGTGTTGTGGAATGAAAACAGTATCAAATCGAATAATAGTAGCTAAAATGAGGCTGAGATGCGAAGCTTGGGCGTATGTGAGCGTATATGGCCCTGTGAGTGAAAGAAGTGAGGGAAAAAGAAAAGAATTTTGAATAAAATTGAACGAGTTTGTGGATGACTTGGGAATGAATGTGAATGTGGTGTTCTGTGGAGATATAATTGCTAAAGTAGGGAATGAGTCAGTGGATGGTGTAATTGGGAAGTATGGAGTACCTGGTAGGATTGAATGTGGAGAGAAAACGATTGAAATGTGTTTTGAGTGAGAGATGTTGAATGCTAATACTATATTTAAAATGAAGGATGTGCACAAGGATACAGGGGTCAGAGTTAATAATTGATGAGTAGTTGACAGAGCATTCATGGATTATACTGTTGTGAACAAGAGGGTGATTGGAAGAATATTGGATGTGAATGTTCTGATATGAGCTAGTGGTGGATTATTTGATCATTAATGAGTGAAGAGTAGAGTAAGAATGGGAGAAAAGTGGAGAAAGAGGAGAAGCGAGAGAGGAAGAAAGGTGCTAAACGAGAATTAATTGTATACGAAAGAGAAAGACAGTGATCATAAAGCTAGTCTGAGGTATGTGTGGAATGTAGTGAAAAAAACGGTGGAGGAAGGAGTTGAAGAAGTATATGCCTGTATCAAGGAGCATGTTATAAAGTGTGGCGAGGCAGTGTGCAGAAGAAGACTAACAGGTGCGAGTAAAAGGAAAGCTAGAGATTGGTGGAATGAGTAGGTGAGTACAGTATTGGCTGAAAAGAAGCAAGTTTTTGAGGTATGTTGGCAGGTAGGTAATGTAGAGGCATATGAAAGGCATTGTGTAAAGAGGAGATTATCGAAGGGCATGGTGAGGGAGGCAGAGAGAAAAGCGGCTCTAAGGTGGGGCAGATGTTTGTTTAAGAATATTGAAAGCTATTAAAATATGTTTTGGAAGGAAGTAATAAAAGTGAGGTAAGGTGAGCATGGTAGAGAGGAGAGGGTGAAAGGAGCAGATGGGCATTTGCTAGTAAATGAAATAAAGGCTAGAGAGAGATGGGCTGAATATTTCGAGGACCTGCTGAATGAGGAAGATGATGAAAAGGTAGAGATTGTGGCTGTGGGAAACGAATGGAGAATGCCAATGTTAGGTGATGAGAATGATAGAAAAATAACAAAAGCGGTATATTTGGCATTGAGAGCAGCAATGAAATCAGCTAAAACAACAGGGATAGTTGGATGTAATGTTGAATGCTTGTCAAAAGGTTGGGAGGCATTAACAGAATGCATGGTTAGATTATTGAATGTATGTTTCAAGGAAGGGAGTGTCCCAGTGGATTGGAGTAGTGTGTGTGTAGTTCCACTCTACAAAGGGAAAGGCAATAAGTATGAGTGTAGTAGTT
Source organism: Halocaridina rubra (assembly GCA_037179515.1). Taxonomy (NCBI): domain Eukaryota; kingdom Metazoa; phylum Arthropoda; class Malacostraca; order Decapoda; family Atyidae; genus Halocaridina; species Halocaridina rubra. Next base: position 18,249 of record JAXCGZ010011806.1, read on the forward strand.
TTAGAGGAATTAGTTTATTGAGTGTAGTCGGTAAGGTATAGGGAAGAATGTTAATCAAGAGAAGTAAGAAAGGTACTGAGATATTGTAGAACAGTGACGGTTCAGGAAAGGGAGAGGATTTGTAAATCAGGTGTTTGATGTAAGAAGTTTGTGAGAAGTGTTTTTTAAAAAGATAAGGACACCTTTTAAGCTTTTATGGATTTAGAGAAAGTGTATGACAGGGTAGATAAAGAGGGATTGTGCAGCGTGTTGCAACTGTATGGAATAAGTGGAAGCTTGTTGAATTCGGAGAAGAGTATTTACGTGAATATTAGAGCGTGTGTGAGTGTTGGGAATGGTATGAGTGATTGGTTTGAGGTTAATGTAGGGTTACATCAAGGTTGTGTAATGTCGCCATGGTTGCTTAATGTGCATATGGATGGAGGGGTAAGTGTAGTAAATGAAAGAATATTAGACAAAGGCTTCAAACTACTGGGTGAGGATGGAAGGCTGTAGAAACTGAATCAGTTGCTATTTGTACATCATACTGTAATGATGGCTGATACTGAAAATGAACTGAATATTTTGCTGACTGAGTTTGTAAGTGTGTATGAAAGAAGGAAGTTACAGGTGAAAATTGGTAAAAGTAAAGTTATGAAATGCATGAGGAGTGTTAATATTGGCAGATGGAATGTAGGAGTGAACTGAGAGTCACTTGAAGAATCTGAGATTCTTAGGTATCTGGGGTCGCAAGTGTCAAGGAATGGACGAGTGGATGTAGAGGTAAATCACAAAGTGAAGAAAGCAAGTAAATATTATTGTAGTTTGAAAAGTGTAATGAGAAATAGATATTTATGAATGAATGCTATGGGAAGGACATATGAAGGTGTGATTATACCGACAACATTGTATGGTACAGAGACTTCGAATAAGAGAGAGGATAAAAGGAATAAGTTGAATGTAATTGAGATGAGGTGTTTAAGAAGTATGATTGGTATATCTAGAATAGATAGAGTAAAAAAATGAGGATGTCAGGCAGAGAACGGGTATTAAAGGGAAGCTGTCGGATAGGTGTGTGTGTGTGTGTGTGTGTTGAAGCAAACTTTTGTGAGGCAGGCAATGCGAATAAGAAAAATTCCCGGGTCATTCTCGGACATCTTGAAGTGCTGAAAATTGTCAACATATGGCAAGCACCATTGAGCAAAGATCTATGAAGTCCACTCGTCCATCGGCTCAACCGGTAAACAATCCACGAACCAGCAATCACAGGATTTAAAAAGACGACTTGCACCTATATTCGCATTAGGCACAGTAACTGCAGCAATTGTTTCCTCCAGAGAAGGTGCATAGAGACTTTTAGTAACTGGTTTGTCAACATGTGCAATTTAGAATAAGGATTTTTGCAGCACTTGAACACATCAGATGAAGCTCATTTTCACCTTTCTGTATATGTTAGTGGAAAAAATGCTGTAACATTTGGGGTGAAGCAAGCCCACAAAGCGTTCGTGAAAGAAATTTGCATAGTGTAAGGATAAAAGTGTGGTGTGTAGTGATTCATGTATGTGATTGATCCCTACTTTTTTGAGGACGAGTATGGTGCAGCTGGCGCGGTTTCTGATAAGTGCTACAGCCATATGCTCAACACTCTCCTCATAGAGAGGCCTGGTCTGCCACACATGTGAATTCAACAAGATGGTGTTACTAATCATACAGCATGACTAACACTGACAACTCTTTGAGAACAATTCCCCGGACACATCATCTCAAGATTTGATGATAACGATGGCCCATCTATATCTCCAAATCTAACCTCAGTGGACAGTTTCCTGTAGGGCTACCTCAAGTAGAGTTTACACATGAAGGCCCCACTAACCTGTGAAACTAAAACAAGCATTCCAAGAGAGATTGCGGGCATTTAAATTGCTATATTAAACCACGCTGTGTTTGATTGAGATAGAGGGTCCATGAATGTTATAGTTTCGATGGTAAACATCTAAAGACTGTAGGATTGAAATCTTAGATAAGATGATAATTATATAATACTTTGTTCTCAATGTCATTATTATAATCCAAGATATTTTCATTCAATATGTGTCCCATCAGTGTTAGATGCTCTCGAAATTTTAATAATCAATTGCGCTCCAACATACATATGAACAAAAGCTTTTTAGCTTCGGTGATTACATCTAAATCACTTGCTTGTTTGTAACGATTGGCGCAAAAATTGAAGAAATATTTGGCCATAATTTTACAAGGGGAGTAACAAAAGTTATCATCGACATGATATAACATAAAGAGAATTTGCGTAATTTCTGTGTATGCCAGTGGGAAGGTATTATTTCTTGTATTAATTAGGTCATGTGATTTCATATCATGGCTTTGAAATAGGTTAAGATCTTCTTTTCATAATGATCACTTAAGTAAACAAAAAGAAATAACAGTGAAAACAAAGAAAGGCTTCTATGAGTGAGTGTTGACGCCCTTCATTGATTGTATGTTTATGTTAAGATTTTTTTTATGATTTGTATTTGTCTATACTAAAGGCATATAATTAATTGTCTTGAGTAAGGCTAAATATAAAACTTGAAAAAAAATCTAAGCTGCCTGTGTCCACCCCCATAATAGGGACAAAAAGAGACATACAATAGAGGAAAAATAAATATTGAATTAGTTGGTATCTTGACAAATAATTGGGTTAGAGCAAATATATCACTCTCGAAAGAATGCCAGCTGTGTTATCTCTCATGGCCAAGAGAGTAGGGGTATGGAATGGTTTCCAAGAGAAGGTATAACCTTATAAAGAGTAAAACCGAATTCAAAGATTCCAGAAAGAGTTAAAACTTTGAATGAGAAAATGCAAACTTAGGAAATCGAAACGAAAGAAGTATTAAAGAGTAAATAGAGGGAAAATATTATGCTCAGTGAAAAAAATTACAATCTGGAGAAACAATATTGTAAAGTAGAAAAGAAGGAAACTATAAAATAGAATTGAAAAGCTTAAGGAAGAACGAAAAGACTGGGAAATCAAAATTTTCAAATCAAAGGATAATAACAAAAAGTTGAATGATAGCTCAAGTAAATAAATTGTTATTTCCCTCGTAGAGATGATATAGCAATTTGAAATGGCCAATAAAGGAAAATACTGAACAACTTAGAGGATATTTTCAGTAGCTGAATACAGACCATATGAATATTAAAAAAAAAGTTTAGATACAGAAAAAATTTGGTTATAAAGGAGGTAGCGCAAGAGATGGCACTAGAAATGTGGATAAAGCAGATTTCAGGGATGCAGTAAAAGAACTGTTTAAAAGAATTCTTGATGGAAGGAGCATGACTCTTGATAAAAGAAGCACTTGATAAAGAGAATTCTGTGATCATCTCAGAGACCTGACTATATTCAAGAGTCAACAAGGCAAGGGAGACATGGAAAATATATGGCAAGGGTGTTAGTACTGATAAAAAACTATGAAGTATTATGTAGTTCGGATAAAATTGTAAATAATCACTGTATTGGGAATTATGTTAGGAATGTAAAGGCAAGAATAATAAAGGTAACCTTTGATAGAGAAAAAAAAGTGTAAATTTAAAAAAATACTAGAGGACAAAAAATCCAAGAGACTTTCAAGCATTCTGAACAGTGTTCATGTGACCTTACAGAACACACTAGGTAATGGAATATATAAAAATTGGTTGCAAGAAGCTTTAAGCTTGTGGCAAAATATGCAAAAGCGAAGCGAAATATTTTTCAGGCTCTATCCAATCGAAGGGGTGTTGAAGAATATGTCAGGAAACTGTAGGGATAAAGCCTCATTGAAGTTACTGCAAAAAAATGTTGGCTGGGTACCTGGTAAGCAGTAAAAACAGATAATCAGATACACGACAGCAAGGCAGATATAATAGTGTTAAACAGACACTAGATTAAGTTACTTTACAGGAGACTTTCAAGAGCTGAATACAGACCATGAGAGTATTATGAAAAACATTTACATGAATGAGAGCTGTTACAGAGACAAAATTAAGGAAAGCAAAATAGTTTTATGGCTTTTCCTAAGGATTTAAAAATGATGTGGGCTGAGAGATCTCAGAGGTCAGGTGGTGGGACAGTGTTGCCTATAAGGAAAGGATTTAAAATTTAATTAGTAAATATGGCAATTGGGAGTCAATTCTAGTTTGCTGTTGCTTCCTTACATATGGGTTCAGAGAAAATTGACCTACCAAGGAATCAAAGACTAAAGGTATATGAAGAAAGCAAAATGAGCAAACTAAAAGTTATGAATTTAGTTACAATCATCACACGTGAGGTTAAGTGTTAAATATTAATTATGGGAACTTTTACCCATAGAGAAATATATCGGAAAAGTCTTGACCCACATAATGAAGAGGATGCTTTTAGGACAAGAGTACTATATTAGTGTGTATCACTGTGTTAGTGCTAAAGCTCACCTGCCTTTCGTGAAGCAAATATACAAGCATATTATTTTATAAAATGTCTGCATGATGTGTTAGTGGTTTTGTATGTGTTGCTTTTTTCTGTTTTAAAAAGTCTTGCGAGTTTTATTTTTTGTTTTGTTCGAGATGACCTGCATTGATTCTTTCTTAGATGAATTTCAAGGAAAGATGCAAACAGATCAATAAATAGGATAGCAAATTCGGAGACCTATATTTTTTTATGGTTAAAGTCACAAATCCTACTATAATAAAATTTAGCAGGTTAAAGTTGAGGTGCCTGAAAGTCTTCCTATTGGGTTTGTGATTTAGGGAAAATTGTCGTTTTTCCTCTTTTTCTGAGTTGAATCGTTATATGCCAATTTGCAAAATAAATTTTTTTGCGAGAAAATCAGCAGTGATGCTCTCTCAAATGGAATGCAGGGAAAGATTCAAATAAGATATAGGATATGATGTCCAGGAACAAAATGTTGACTCTTAGCAAAGAACTAGGATGATATAGTTCTTGCCTTTCGTAAATAAACTATATTTGCATGAAAAAACTTCATCCTATTTGTTTCTTGTTAAAGATGCCGATCATAATCTAAGGATAACTAGCATGATATAGTTCACTCACCTCTTGCGGATATATTTTATATGCCTAAAATGTCTCCCAATGAAGAAGGGTTTGTGTGTTTAGCCATTGTTGTTTTTTCTTTTTTTTTCTGAACTGTAATCCCTTACACAATCTTCCAAGATTAATTTCTTGCGAGATAACCTCCAACGATGCATTATAGAACGGATGGTTGAACAAGAAAAAAGCAGCTTAAGAAATAAAATAGCAGATCTAGAAACATAATATTGTGTCTTGTTTAAATTTCAAATTTTTATAAAATGCAAATGCACACACCTCTTGTAAATTACTTACATTTGCATAAACAGTTTCCATAATGAGTTTGGGATTTTAGAAAATGGTTATTTTTCCTTTTATCCTAATGATAGTAAATTATAAATCTGGCAATATAGGCTGAATAGATGCATTCTAAAACGAACAACTTTGACAAATACAAACACATTAAGAAATAGAATATCAATTCCAGAAATATAATGTTAAGTGTTATTAAGGTTGCAAATATCAATGTATGGAGAATAATCTCAATAAAAATTACTTGTCTTTCATTTATATATATTGCGTACATAGAAGTCCTCGTTTTGGGGATTGTGATTTTTGGAATTTTTTTTTTCTTCTTTTTAAGAAATGGGTAACTTTAAATAACTAGCGAGATAATTATCTTTCAACATATATTTACATATAAGTTCTATATATTCAAATGACTATATAGTAATCTATTGCAATGTATAGAAAATATATATGGTTTGCAATATATGTAATTTATCAGTATAGTTATTTTTTTTTATTTTCCAAACCCGTTTAAGTTTCATATCAGAAAATATAAAAGCTAAAATAGTCACTCGGAAGGCAAATATTTTAAGGAAGTTATGGTCTTCGATTAAGTTTCATGAGTGATGATCTGGTGAGATTCATATACATTTAAACTTGAAATTAACTACATATCATTGCGTCTAGTTTTACTTATGAGTTTTTCATCATTTCCCCCTTTGTTCATTGTTACAAGCCAGAGATGATATTTCACTACCAGAGGAGTCAACGTAATCATATAGAGGTATGGTTATTCATTCTAGCGAGCCACATTGCTCTGATTTGGTAATGAAAATAAAATTAATGGACATTTTCATGGAGTATATTTTACACCTACGAAGGCTTGCAATGTATGCAACTTGGTTCATGGAGAGCCTTGACGTCATGATGGTGGAAATGGATCTTCTGTATCAGAAAAAAAAGAGGAGAGAAAGAAATCTGTGTAGAGTCTGGTGATAGACGTGCTAATTGCAGTTCAGTATTACCTGGTGAAATTTCAAAGGAAAAGTTAGTTTTCCTCTACCATCTTCCACATTTCCCAGAAAGAATATGTCAGTTACCACCTAGACCATATCAAAATAAGGCAATATCCTCGCAACAAAGCAGACACTGTTTTTGAAATTGCGTTGTCACAATTATCAAATTCAATAATTTTGATTCATAGAAATTGACTTCAAAGCAACAATTAATTCATAATTACTTGATGTTGATGCTAAAAAGGTCAAGAGTCATAACTCATATCACATTATATTTACTGAATATATATAACACAGATATCATAATCACATTTATAGACACCACATATTTACAGGCATGCCTAATATATCCTTTCTTTAAATACGCTCTCATTGTTTACACCAAACAGCTGTGTCATCACTGCTATTCTACTCTTCTTTCTTCTTTATCCACGTAGATGTGCTTCTTAAAAACTACTCTTTTACCAATTTATCTTCATTTTATTAGGTGTACATAGGTACTATCATTTTCAAGATTTATATTTCCTGTATGCCTCATAATGAGTCTCATTTACAATGTTTATAGGTAAAGAACTGTCTTAGGGTATTAAATTAATCTAAACTTCTTGTACCCCACTCATATATCCTCCATAAATTGGAGTTGAGCACAGAAGAAAGAGTTATATGAGACTGATTATGAGTAGCAGAGGAAGGGCGTGAAGAAAACTCCGACGAAAAATGAAGAAAGGAGGATGATGGTTGAAGAAAACCGTTGATGAAGAGAAGGAATGGAGTAGGTGAAAGAATAGAGCCCTGTGGAACAACTAGTAACAGGGCATGAGTTAAATGTAGCACCGTCAACAACTACAGATATAGAATGCTCAGAAGAAAACTGGAAATCAGAGAAGAGAGAGGAGGGAGCAGGGAGCTTGGCCAGACTCTGTGAAAAGCTTTAGAGATATCATGGTCGACGACAAAGGCTTCCCCATAGTTCTGTGTAAGTTAGGACAGGAGGTCACCAGTGAATCTTTCAAGATGTTTCAAGAAGTGACAATTGTGCAAATATACGAAAACTTTAGCAATATAAAAGGTTAGGGCAGAGGTCGGTATGAAGGAATAGAGTGGTCAAGCTTCTTAGGAGCAGGTTGTACTAGAGCATGCTTCCAAGATGAAGGATAGATCATGGTTAACAGAATGAGGCTGTTCATCTGCAAACGCCCTAAGGAGCCTTGCCAATATACATTCGGGACCAGATGCCTTGTTCGTCTTTAGCGATAAAAGACCCTTATTAACTTTGCGCAAAGAAAGGATAAGGGAGAGCAATATATATATATATATATATATATATATATATATATATATATATATATATATATATATATATATATATATATATATATATATATATAATATATATATATATATATATATATATATATATATATATATATATATATATATATATATAGTAAGCATAAACTGTTAGTATACAGGACTTAATGGTGAATAAACCCATCAGTGAAACAACACATGGAAAAAATAATGCTATATACACTTGTTTTTGAGATGGGGTCCAGATGGACCCGAAATATAGTGCTATTTTTTTCTGTGTTGTTGCACTGATGGGCTTCATATATATATATATATATATATATATATATATATATATATATATATATATATATATATATATATATATATATATATATAATAAAGCCTCCCAAGCTTTATTTAGTATTATTATAATTATTTTTATTACTAGTATTACTATTACTTTTTTATATTTATTATTAGTTTTTTCGTTTGCAATTTAGTCAATTATTGATTTTATTCCTAAAGGTTATTATCAACACTATCAGACTATGCAAAAAGTTGGATTAGTTGATGTTGCCAACGGTCAAATCCAAGATTATAATAAAGAGATGCGTATATGTTTAAATGAATATTTCTTGTCTCTATTTACAAATGAAAACTTGGAATATATTCCAGAGGTAGAACCCATATATACAGAATTGAAATATCTGTTATCAACATAGTAGACTTTTATGAATTTGGTTAAAATTGTCCAGATGCGCAATCTCTGATTTATTAGTCTATGTATTATTATTTATGAGAGTTCTGAAAATTATGTTGAATTTACCAAAAATTGAATAGTAAGCGAATGTTAACAACTCAGTGAATCAAAATAAGTCGGACTTAAGAAGTTCTGATAGGAACGCCTATAGGAGATCTGAGTAATATCTCTTAGTCAAGGTCATTTTTGCATCCTCTGTCCACTCATTTGTTTATATGAGTACACACCAGGAAATAATGTCCTCTATTATCAGGGCCTTTGTCTTACATAAGGCAATAATACTTGTTTATTTTTCACTTTATATTTACTCAGCTATTATGCAATATCAAATGTATTTTATTTACTTTGTTTTTATTTAATTTTTTTTATGACTGTGACACCAGGACGGGCCAAAAAATAAAATAAAATAAAACAGCCCCCACCGAGCCTGGGCACGAAGAATACATTAAGTAAAAAGTAACAGAGATGGAGTGTGCAATGACTTGTCAGATGTGAAGGGATAATAAAAAGTGTGTAATGAATATCCAAGAATATTCAGTGTTGATGTAGGCATAACAAATAACCGTAACTGAAGGAAGACTTAACATCGAACTGTCCTGAACAGTCCTATTCAAGTTTAAAAATCCTTCAGCTGTAGTATCGCAACGGGCGGCTGGTGCCATGGGCCAACCTACTACTGGTAATGATTTACATCTTGTGTTTTATATACCAGATAACGATTTATGCCTATAAAGAAAATATATATTATACTGATGCATAGTAAAAGTACAAATAGAAAAACGTTTTGGTTGATGCTGCTCTCTTCTTTTTTAATTGATAAAAAGAGAGTTGCAAGGCTTTTGTTCCATTATCAAGTGCAAAACATACAGTGTACACTTTGGAGAGCAGCTTTGAAGTCTAGGGGAGAGCAAGAAACGGTGCTATGTAAACAACCCTATTGGGGAGACTACTTTTTATAGCGAGAGAGCCCGTTTAAAAGAAATTCCATGCAGAAGCCAGCTATTAAGTGGAGAACGCAAGATAACACAGTGAAATACCATTTATTCTCATTTGATGGTTGTCATCATGCTATCAAAATAGTTTCTCATTTTTGGCATATGTTCCCTTTTCTCCAGTAACATGAAATAAAAAAAATATGAGTGAAATATATATCTGCTGGTTATCAATTTATCTCTCTGTATGTCTATTTATCTGTCTATGCAGCTATCAGTTGATCTTTCTATCAATATATATATATATATATATATATATATATATATATATATATATATATATATATATATATATATATATATATATATATAGCACAAAATTACTGTTCCAAGGTGCTACCAACTACACAACAGAAGGTTTACAAGGGAAGCAAACCTTACAGCTATATTTGCTATACTAGGAGTGAACGCATTCTATCTGACTGCACTCTCTTCATATTACAGTTTTCCCCAACCTCAGTCATGGCTTCGTTTTCACATTTAATTCAAATCTCAATCTCATTTGGGACCAACAATTATCAAATAATCAGATAATCGAATAAGCACATTACAATATGTGAAAGTATGAATAATTTTTACCCCAACCGATACTTTAGCCCAGGACACATAATTTCTGTGCCATGGCACTAACAACTACACCACAGAAGGTCTAAATGGGAGACACACCTTACAGCTATATCTGCTATACTGGGAATGAATGCATTCTATTTGAATGCCACCCTATTCATATTACAGTTGCCTTCAGGGAGTGACTTACTTCTTCTCTCTTGAGCAAATTATCTATCATCCTACTCATGCTCTAGATCGACATGAACATGCAGCCAACACTCGACCTATTACTTACTTCTAACCCTTCAAGCTACTCATATTCTGTGCTTTCCGATCTTGGTATATATGACCACTCTGTGATCTCAAGCTCTTTCATTTTAGCTCCCTCTCCATCAATTCCTCTGGCTCAGCACCACATTTGGCACTTTGAATGTACTCAGCATGAAGGTTTGCGTAACTTCCTCTTTGACCTCCCATGGGATGACTACTGCTTTTGGTCCCACAACCCTGATCAGGTAGCCCAATAAAGTTGTGTATATCATAACCTTGGGAATGGAGGCATTCATCCCCTCCTCTATGAAAACTTTTCCTGCTCCTAATCCTTGACTTGACCGTGCCTGCTCCATGGCAATTCAGGCCAGGGATCGGGCACACTGGTTGTTCCAAGCCTTTCCTTCTGATAGACTTGCTCTGCTTTTATTGTTGCTAGGAATTATTGTACTGCTCATATTCGAAGGTATTATGCTTCCTGTATAAGAATGGAAATTGATGACAACTACTCTCCCACTGAAAAAAGTTTCTGCCCCTTAGACAAAAACCTCTTCAAAAACTTCTGTAACTCAAGCTTTCCCCCTCTTATTCAATCTGTTAATTCTATAGCTCGCTCTCCAACTGACAAAGCCACTCTCTTTGGCTCTCATTTTTGTGCCAACTCTTCCATAAGTGATTCCAGCACATCTGCCCTCAATTTTTACCCTTCTCTAACCCTTGGCTCTCCCTTATCCTTCCTTCATGCAAAGTTCATAAGGTTCTTCGCTCGCTAAAGGCGAGCAAGACATCTGGTGCTGATTGTATCTTTGCAAGATTCCTTAAGGAGTTTACACATGAACTGGCTCCTTTTCTTTGTTTGTTTGTTTTTTTTTGCCTCATTCTCTCAACCAGTATCTATTATTCATCTTGGAAACATACTCTAGCCCTTCGTAAGCCAGGTGAAATTTTGTGACTTGGAATGCCGAATGGAGTCTAGGAGACCCCAAATTGAAAATGGATATTTTTCATATCAATAGTCTAAACTATTTTGTTATTTGCATATGCTATTTTTGCATAATGCATGAAATCAGCTAATAATTTATATTTACCTTTTCCATTTTCTTTTATTTGCTTTAATCCATATCTCATCAATTTACGCAAAAAAATTTATATTTTTCATATCAAAGTGTTGAAACTACTTACAGATTGAATTTATATCATTCTAATCTATGAATACTTTTCAAAACATGATAAGTTGGATATTCTAGCAGTTATTATACCCTAGGTTATAATTATTATTTATTATATGAACTTTTGTGAAAATAAATTCAAGTAACACGGACTGCCAGGTGGGGTCTACAGCAACCCCAGTGAAGTTTGCGGCTTTGTAATTCTCAAACCAGACACTTCTACGTCACAAAACGTTTTGTACCTGTAAAGTAGACAAGGATGAACAAGGTCAGGCAAGGAAACAATCCTAAGTCAATAAATAGCAAATTGGCAACATGTAAGAAACTCTGTGGGGTTATTTTGACCCCTCATGACATACGAAGGGCTAGTGCAATCTGTTCCTAAGAAGAGTGACCGCTCTATTCATTCAAACTATCGACCTATTGCCCTAACCTCTTCTATCGCTAAGGTTTTCGAAACTTTGCTCAATGCTCACTTCTTGAAACGTCTTGAATCTGACTCCCTTATCTCCGATCACCAGCTCTGCTTCCGCAAGGCAAGATCCACTGGTAACATTCTGTCCTATCTTACTCATGTATAGTTATCTTCTCTGAGAAACTGTGGGGAATCCTTTGTCGTCCCCCTTGATATCTCTAAGGCTTTTGACAGAGTCTGGCACAAGGCTCTGTTGGCAAAACTCCCTGACTATGGCTTTATCCCTTCTGTGCTCTCTGATTTCTAGTTTTTTTTCCTCCGAGTGTTTTAAACCAGTGGTTGTTGACGGTGCAAAATTTAGCCCATTCCCTGTTACCAGTTTTGTTCCACAGGGCTCTGCTCTGTCACCTACTCTGTTCCCTCTCCTCATCAATGCTATATTTTAGTTCCCAGTTTTCACTCTTCTTCATACCTTTGCCGATTATTCTACCCTTCATTTTTCTTCTGCTTTTTCATCACAACCTGCATTTGCTCTCGTAATCAGTTCTGTATTACTCTTTCTTCTTCTTTCAACTCCTATTTGCAGAGGGCATCTGAGTGGAGCACATAAAATTCAGTTAAATTAACTTCCTTGAAGACACAGTTTCTGGCTATCTCTTTATCTTTTTCTCCTCCTATAGCCCTATTGTCTTCAAAACTAATGAAACTTACCCTATTAATTCAATTAATATTTTAGGAATCCAGATAACCTCTAACTTCTACTAGAAGAATCACATAATCCAAATTTCTAAATCTGCATCCAAAATATTTGGGGTTCTGCTTCGTTTTTGTCATGCTTTTCCTCTTTACTAAATTTCTCTATTAAAAATCAATAAATGTCTTATCCATCCATGCTTAGAATACTGCTCGCACATCTAAGGTGCTTTTTCATATACTTATCTTCTTGATAAGGTAGAATCAAAGGCAATCAGACTCATTAATGACCCTTCTCTTACCTCTAATATGGATTCTCTTTCTCTTCGCCATAAGGTATCATCCCTTTCTCTTTTCTATCACTACTACTTCCATCGCTGCTTACTTTCTCATGAAGTTTCATCTTCTCTAAAGAACAATTGGGAATCTTTTGTCATCACCCTTTATGTCTATAAGTTTTTTGACTGATTGTGGCATAAAGCACTGTTGGCCAAACTTCCTGCCTATGGCTTTTCTTATTATCTCTGTTCTCTGATATCTAGTTTTCTTTCTGATTGTTATATAACTGCGTTTTTGACTGGGCAGGATATAGCTCATTTCCAATTACAAGGGGGTGTTTCACGGGATCTGGTTCTTTCTTCTGCTCTGCTCCTTCTTTTCATCAGTAATCTTCGCTAGTGCCCATAATCTTCTCTTCTTCAAATCTTTGCCGATGGATTAATCTCTCATTTTCCTCTGCCTTCTTTTCGCAACCTTCATCTTCTGCTCGTAATCAGTCTCTTATCACTCTTTCTTTAATTTTCAGCTCCGATTTACAGAGGGTATCTGAGTGGGGCACTCAAAATTTAGTTAAATTTAATACCTCTAGGACACAATTTTTGCAATATCTTTATATTTTTCTCCTCCTGATAGCCTTAATGCTCTCGAAACTATCGAAGTTTACTCTCTTTAGTCTATTAAAGATATTTGGAATCCAGATTGCTTTTAACTTATCTCGGAGGAGTCATATAATCCAAATTTCTTGATCTGGATAAAATAATTTGAGAGTTCTGCTTTGTTCGCTATTACCTTTCCTATTTATCAGTTAAGTAATATCAATAAATGTCTTATCCCTCCCTTCCAAAAACACCTCTAGCAAATCTGGGGTGCTTCTTCTTATACTTTTCTTCTAGATAGGGTTGAATCTAAGGCAAACAGACTCATCATTGACCCTTCTAATACTTCTAATCTCGATTTTCTTTCTCTTTGCCGTAAGATATCATCCCTTTATTTTTTCTATCGTTAATACTTTCATGACTTCCTCGATGAGTTGGTGAATTGCATGCCTTGACCGTTACAGAGGCCATGTAAGATGACAACCGGCCTAGTCTCACAAGCACTGTGTGGAGATATGTACCTCGAGGATTGGTCAGTGCAGCCACTGCTTCTTCCCATCCACCTCCTGACTTTGAGACTCTTTTCCTCATTCTGTCTTCTCTGATTCATATGACCTGTCTTCCTTCAAGAAGTAGATCCATTGTCATTTCAAAACCTACTCCTGCCTTGTCGCTAGGTCTTCATTATTTCAATTATTCTTTCAGCCTGTCCTTTTCCTATTGTGCATCATTCTCTTATTCCAACCTTATCCTTAAACTTCCACTTTTTTCTATTCAATTTCTTCTCGGTGTACAGGCCTGATGAGGGCAGTTTTCTTTCTAGTCGCAGCGTCACATTCATAAAAATGAAATGACAAAAATGGAGATTAATCCATTCCTTTGTGAATAAAATTATATTATATTCGGCAGCTTAAAACCCAAAATATTTAAAATCATATGAACACAAAATATTTTGAATAATGCTCTAAAATTAATTAAAAAATGCATTAAAAACTAAAATACAGTTTGCTGGTAGGATTCACCACGGAGAGTGATGGCATCCCATGATGGACATTATGAACATGATAATTAGGTCGATGAATATGGAGCACGGGGTTTCATATTCTTTTTGTGTTGCATTACCCAAAATTTATCTTAGAATACCAAAATAGATTCTACAAAAATGCAAAATAAATCTAAAGACAACGTAATTTTCGCAACGCTCTCTCTCTCTCTCTCTCTCTCTCTCTCTCTCTCTCTCTCTCTCTCTCTCCCCCAGTCTTTATGGTTTCCTCCCACAACGGAGCACACATCACTGCCTCGCTGAACTCTACACCCGTCTTTCTCCCACCAGTGTGGTCGCCTTCCTGGACCTCAAATCTGCCTTCGATATAGCCAACAAGGAAATTATTCTTGACCAGCTGGTGGACTTTGGAGTTCGGGGGAACATACTGAAATGGATACGGGGATATCTCTGCAACAGAACATCAAGCGTCCTTTTTAAAGGGTCGTATAGCTCCTATGAACGGTTTGAACTGGGTACTCCTCAGGGGGGTGTGCTAAGTCCTTTTCTATTCAATATCCTTATGCATCGTCTACTCTCCCTCCTTCCTGTCATCCCCGGTACTACAGTTACCTGCTATGCGGACGACATATGCATCCACACGACCTCAACTCACGACCTCCAGCACATGCTCCATGACTTTTACGTGTCTGCTACCTCCTGTGGCCTTATTATCTCCCCAGAAAAAAGCAGGATTTTTACTTCACGCAACTGCAGAGCACTGCCCGCATTCGCCATGGGTGGTAATGTCATCCCTCACTGCACACAGTACACGTATTTAGGTGCACCTGTCCGGATCACCCCAGCTATACCTGCTCGTCAACGAATTCATCCCTTTGTGAAGAGCCTTCTTGACCGTCTGGAGCCCCGCTTTGCACCTGTCAAGTGGCTTGCCAACAATGCTGCAGGAGTCTCCATCCCAGTGGCGAGGACCCTCTACATCCTACTACTTCGGTCAGTGGTTGACTATCTGTCTCCTGCCTTGTGTCAACTTCCTAAACCAGCTCTCGAGCCACTTGAAAAGTTCCAGAATCGAGTCATGAGATATATCTTGGGATGTTCTCTCTCTACCCGTATTGTGAGTATGCAGTTGGAGCTCAACTTACCCCCTCTTGTGGAGAGGATTTATGCCAATGTGTCCTATTTTACTGTTAAGTGTCTTCACTACCCCTTTCTTGCTCCGTACTTCTCTGCTGTCATGAGGACGTCCCTTGATCCAGACGCACCCAGGCTCCCACTTCGAGCAGGAGGTCATAACCTTATCAGGGTGGTGAGTGACATTCTCCGTGGCCTTGACATCGACCTGCCAGTGCAGGCTGCTGTCCCAGATTTACCACCCTGGCGTGTCCCCCTCCCCGCTGTCACATATACACCGACCTCGAAGGATGTCTATCCCCCCTTGCAGAGACAGTTAGCTCTGGAGACTATCGCTGATGTATCCACGTCTGTCCCTGCAGCACACCACGTCTATGTTGATGGTTCTGTGCAAGCAGATGGGAGGGCGGCATGTGCTGTGTTTTCCCCCACCATGGAGCCGCCTGTGCCGGCTGATTCATGGATTGGCCGTAGACTACCCACCTCGTCGAGCTCCACCTACTGTGAACTGAATGCCATCTTGGATGCCGTGACTCTCCTTGTTCGACGACGAGTGAATGGGGTAATAATTTGTGACTCCCAATCGGCCCTACAAGCCCTATCCTCGCCAAGACCTATCTGTGGCCGTACTGTGGGAAATATACTATGTCGCCTCGCAGCCGCTCGGGATGCTTCTCTTGTTGTGTCTTTTTTGTGGACTCCATCCCACATTGGGCTGACTGGCAACGACACAGTGGATCGTCTTGCCAAGGCGGCCTGTATGCTGGATGGGCATGCTGTGGACGCTGAGCCCTCCCTCCGATGCCTACGTAACATCATCTACTCAGCTGGGTTTGCCATGACGGTCCAGCGCAGGGACACGGAGAGGGCCAACAGTGTGTCCATACAGCACCATGATCACTTCCTTCACAGTCGCTACAAGTATCGCAGACGCGGTTAATGGTGCGGAAAAACAATGTAGTTAGTGCTCGGCTCAGAATGGGGTATCGGCCTTTATGGCAGGTCTCCCAGACTCTAGATATGCCACAGTACACCTCCTGTAAATTATGCGACCGAACTAATGCTAACACTCTTGACCACTATTGTCTTCAGTGCCCCGCAGTGAGAGATGTTTTACCACGAGGTCAGAACTTAATACAGATCTGCTCATTTTTACTTAATGATGACAACCTTGATGTTATTCTTGCTCGTTTTCCTCACTTTGGTGGCCATTAATTATATTGAATTATACATATATTTTCTGTATGTTGCTATATAATTCTGTTTGTGCATTCTGCG
>JAXCGZ010011806.1:47500-57500 GCA_037179515.1 Halocaridina rubra
TGAATAATTTTTTACCCCGACAGGGACTCGAACCTAGGACTTATGATTACTACGTCAAGGCGCTACCACTACACCACAGAAGGTTAAAAGGAATCCAACCTTATAGCTTATATCTGCTATACTTAGGAATGAACGCATTCTAACAGAATGCCACTATGTTCATATTAAAGATTCCCCAACCTCACTCGTGGATTCATTTTAGCATTCAATTCAAATCCCAATCTCATTCGGGCCATGAAATTATCAAATAAGCACATTACATATGTGAAAACATGAATAATTTTTTACCCCGACCGGGACTCGAACCTAAGACTTATGATTACTAAATCAAGGCGCTACCACTACACCACAGAAGGTTAAAAGGAATGCAACCTTATAGCTTATATCTGCTATACTTAGGAATGAACGCATTCTAACTGAATGCCGCTATGTTCATATTAAAGTTTCCCCAACCTCACTCGTGGCTTCATTTTAGCATTCAATTCAAATCCCAATCTCATTCGGGCCATGAAATTATCAAATAAGCACATTACATATGTGAAAACATGAATCATTTTTTACCCCGATTGGGACTCGAACCTAGGACTTATGATTACTAAGTCAAGCCGCGATCACTACACCACAGAAGGTTAAAAGGAATCCAACCTTATAGCTTATATCTGCTATATTTAGGAATGAACGCATTCTAACTGAATGCCACTATGTTCATATTAAAGATTCCCCAACCTCACTTGTGGCTTAATTTTTGCATTTAATTCAAATCCCAATCTCATTCGGGCCATGAAATTATCAAATAAGCACATTACATATGTGAAAACATGAATCATTTTTAACCCCGACCGGGACTCGAACCTAGAACTTATGATTACTAAGTCAAGGCGCTACCACTACACCACAGAAGGTTAAAAGGAATCCAACCTTATAGCTTATATCTGCTATACTTATGAATGAGCGCATTCTAACTGAATACCACTATGTTCATATTTAAGATTCCCCAACCTCACTCGTGGCTTCATTTTAGCATTTAATTCAAATCCCAATCTCATTCGGGACATGAAATTATCAAATAAGCACATTACATATGTGAAAACATGAATCATTTTTTTTCCCCGACCTGAACCCGAAGCTAGAACTTATGATTACTAAGTCAAGGCGCGACCAGTACACCACAGAAGGTTAAAAGGAATCCAACCTTATAGCTTATATCTGCTATACTTAGGAAAGAACGCATTCTAACTGAATACCACTATGTTCATATTAAAGATTCCCCAACCTCACTCGTGGCTTCATTTTAGCATTTAATTCAAATCCCAATCTCATTCGGGCCATGAAATTTTCAAATAAGCACATTACATATGTGAAAACATGAATCATTTTTTACCCCGACAGGGACTCGAACCTAGGACTTATGATTACTAAGTCAAGGCGCTACCACTACACCACAGAAGGTTAAAAGGAATCCAACCTTATAGCTTATATCTGCTAGTCTTAGGAATGAACGCATTCTAACTGAATGCCACAATGTTCATATTAAAGATTCTTCAACCTCACTCGTGGCTTCATTTTAGCATTTAATTCAAATCCCAATCTCATTCGGGCCATGAAATTTTCAAATAAGCACATTACATATGTGAAAACATGAATCATTTTTTACCCCGACCGGGACTCGAACCTAGGAGTTATGATTACTAAGTCAAGGCGCTACCACTACACCACAGAAGGTTAAAAGGAATCCAACCTTATAGCTTATATCTGCTATACTTAGGAATGAACGCATTCTAACTGAATGCCACTATGTTCATATTAAAGATTCCCCAACCTCACTCGTGGCTTCATTTTAGCATTTAATTCAAATCCCAATCTCATTCGGGCCATGAAATTATCAAATAAGCACATTACATATGTGAAAACATGAATCATTTTTTTACCCCGACCGGGACTCGAACCTAGGACTTATGATTACTAAGTCAAGGCGCTACCACTACACCACAGAAGGTTAAAAGGAATCCAACCTTATAGTTTATATCTGCTATAATTAGGAATGAACGCATACTAACTGAATGCCACTATGTTCATATTAAAGATTCGCCAACCTCACTCGTGGCTTCATTTTAGCATTTAATTCAAATCCCAATCTCATTCGGGCCATGAAATGATCAAATAAGCACATTACATATGTGAAAACATGAATCATTTTTTACCCCGACCGGGACTCGAACCTAGGACTTATGATTACTAAGTCAAGGCGCTACCACTACACCACAGAAGGTTAAAAGGAATCCAACCTTATAGCTTATATCTGCTATACTTAGGAATGAACGCATTCTAACTGAATGCCACTATGTTCATATTAAAGATTCCCCAACCTCACTCGTGGCTTCATTTTAGCATTTAATTCAAATCCCAATCTCAATCGGGCCATGAAATTATCAAATAAGCACATTACATATGTGAAAACATGAATCATATTTTACCCCAACCGGGACTCGAACCTAGGACTTATAATTACTAAGTCTCGGAGCTACCACTACACCACAGAAAGTTAAAAGGAATCCAACCTTATAGCTTATATCTGCTATACTTAGAAATGAACGCATTCTAACTGAATGCCACTATGTTCATATTAAAGATTCCCCAACCTCACTCGTGGCTTCATTTTAGCATTTAATTCAAATCCCAATCTCATTTGGGCCATGAAATGATCAAATAAACACATTACATATGTGAAAACATCAATCAATTTTTACCCCGACCGGGACTCGAACCTAGTACTTATGATTACTAAGTCAAGGCGCTACCA
Organism: Halocaridina rubra; assembly: GCA_037179515.1. Taxonomy (NCBI): domain Eukaryota; kingdom Metazoa; phylum Arthropoda; class Malacostraca; order Decapoda; family Atyidae; genus Halocaridina; species Halocaridina rubra. The sequence continues at coordinate 50,301 of JAXCGZ010011806.1, forward strand.
CTACACCACAGAAGGTTAAAAGGAATCCAACCTTATAGCTTATATCTGCTATACTTAGGAATGAACGCATTTTAACTGAATACCACTATGTTCATATTAAAGATTCCCCAACCTCAGTCGTGGCTTCATTTTAGCATTAAATTCAAATCCCAATCTCATTCGGGCCATGAAATTATCAAATAAGCACATTACATATGTGAAAACATGAATCATTTTTTACCCCGACTGGGACTCGAACCTAGCACTTATGATTACTAAGTCAAGGCGCTACCACTACACCACAGAAGGTTAAAAGGAATCCAACCTTATAGCTTATATCTGCTATACTTAGGAATGAACGCATTCTAACTGAATGCCACTATGTTAATATTAAAGATTCCCCAACCTCACTCGTGGCTTCATTTTAGCATTTAATTCAAATCCCAATCTCATTCGGGCCATGAAATTATCAAATAAGCACATTACATATGTGAAAACATGAATCATTTTTTTATCCCGACCGGGACTCGAACCTGGGAGTTATGACTACCAAGTCAAGGCGCTACCACTACACCACAGAAGGTTAAAAGGAATCCAACCTTATAGCTTATATCTGCTATACTTAGGAATGAACGCATTCTAACTGAATGCCACTATGTTCATTTTAATGATTCCCCAACCTCACTCGTGGCTTCATTTTAGCATTTAATTCAAATCCCAATCTCATTCGGGCCATGAAATTATCAAATAAAAACATTACATATGTGAAAACATGAATCATTTTTTACCCCGACCGGGACTCGAACCTAGGACTTATGATTACTAAGTCAAGGCGCTACCACTACACCACAAAAGGTTAAAAGGAATTCAACCTTATAGTTTATATCTGCTATAATTAGGAATGAACGCATTCTTTCTGAATGCCACTATGTTCATATTAAAGATTCCCCAACCTCACTCGTGGCTTCATTTTAGCATTTAATTCAAATCCCAATCTCATTCGGGCCATGAAATTATCAAATAAGCACATTACATATGTGAAAACATGAATAATTTTTTACCCCAACCGGGACTCGAACCTAGGACTTATAATTACTAAGTCACGGAGCTACCACTACACCACAGAAAGTTAAAAGGGATCCAACCTTATAGCTTATATCTGCTATACTTAGATATGAACGCATTCTAACTTAATGCCACTATGTTCATATTAAAGATTCTCCAATCTCACTTTTGGTTTCATTTTAGCATTTAATTCAAATCCCAATCTCATTTGGGCCATGAAATGATCAAATAAACACATTACATATGTGAAAACATCAATCATTTTTTACCCCGACCGTGACTCGAACCTAGGAGTTATGATTACTAAGTCAAGGCGCTACCACTACACCACAGAAGGTTAAAAGGAATCCAACATTATAGCTTATATCTGCTATACTTAGGAATGAACGCATTCTAACTGAATGCCACTATGTTCATATTAAAGATTCCCCAACCTCACTCGTTGCTTCATTTTAGTATTTAATTCAAATCCCAATCTCATTCGGGCCATGAAATTATCAAATAAGCACATTCCATATGTGAAAACATGAATCATTTTTTTATCCCGACCGGGACTCAAACCTGGTAGTTATGACTACCAAGTCAAGGCGCTACCACTACACCACAGAAGGTTAAAAGGAATCCAACCTTATAGCTTATATCTGCTATAATTAGGAATGAACGCATTCTAACTGAATGCCACTATGTTCATTTTAAAGATTCCCCAACTTCACTCGTGGCTTCATTTTAGCATTTAATTCAAATCCCAATCTCATTCGGGCCATGAAATTATCAAATAAAAACATTATATATGTGAAAACATGAATCATTTTTAACACCGACCGGGACTCGAACCTAGGACTTATGATTACTAAGTAAAGGCATTACCACTACACCACAGAAGGTTAAAAGAAATCCAACTTTATAGCTTACATCTGCTATACTTAGGAATGAACGCATTCTAACTGAATGCCACTATGTTCATATTAAAGATTCCCCAACCTCACTCGCGGCTTCATTTTAGCATTTAATTCAAATCCCAATCTCATTTGGGCCATGAAATTATCAAATAAGCACATAACATATGTGAAAACATGAATCATTTTTTACCCCGACCAGGACTCGAACCTAGGAGGTATGATTACTAAGTCAAGGCGCTACCACTACACCACAGAAGGTTAAAAGGAATCCAACCTTATATCTGCTATACTTAGGAATGAACGCATTCTAACTGAATGCCACTATGTTCATTTTAAAGATTCCCCAACCTCACTCGTGGCTTCATTTTAGCATTTAATTTAAATCCCAATCTCATTCGGGCCATGAAATTATCAAATAAAAACATTACATATGTGAAAACATGAATCATTTTTTACCCCGACCGGGACTCGAACCTAGGACTTATGATTACTAAGTCAAGGCGTTACCACTACACCACAGAAGGTTAAAAGGAATCCAACTTTATAGCTTATATCTGCTATACTTAGGAATGAACGCATTCTAACTGAATGCCACTATGTTCATATTAAAGATTCCCCAACCTCACTCGTGGCTTCATTTTAGCATTTAATTCAAATCCCAATCTCATTCGGGACATGAAATGATCAAATAAGCACATAACATATGTGAAAACATGAATCATTTTTTACCCCGACCGGGACTCGAACCTAGGAGTTATGATTACTAAGTCAAGGCGCTACCACTACACCACAGAAGGTTAAAAGGAATCCAACCTTATAGCTTATATCTGCTATACTTAGGAATGAACGCATTCTAACTGAATGCCACTATGTTCATTTTAAAGATTCCCCAACCTCACTCGTGGCTTCATTTTAGCATTTAATTCAAATCCCAATCTCATTCGGGCCATGAAATTATCAAATAAGCACATTACATATGTGAAAACATGAATCATTTTTTTACCCCGACCGGGACTCGAACCTAGGAGTTATGATTACTAAGTCAAGGCGCTACCACTACACCACAGAAGGTTAAAAGGAATCCAACCTTATAGCTTATATCTGCTATACTTAGGAAAGAACGCATTCTAAATGAATGCCATTATGTTCATATTAAAGATTTGTTATTACCTAATTGTGTTTACGGGAAAGAGCCCAAAGCTCGTATCTTCCCGTCTCCTGATCGGTTCCATTTTATACTTAGTCATACTTATCATACCTCTCCTTAAAACTATGGATTGAGATAGCATTAACTACCTCCTCGCTTAGCGAATTCCAATTATCAAATACTCTTACACTCAAAAAGTATATCCTTACATCCTGCAAAGAAGTTTTCTTACGAAGATTCAAACTATGACCTCTAGTTCTAGAGCCAGCCATATCAAAATATCGATCCCTATCCACTCTATCATAACCATGAAGGAATTTAAAGACTGTCACCATATCCCCCCTCACTCTTCTAGCTTCGAGTGATGGTAAGTCTAATTCCCTCAGCCTCTCATCATAACTGAGATTGCATATTTCTGGCACCAGTTTCGTGGCATGTCTTTGAACTTTTTCAAGCTTAGCTATGTGCTTTTTCAGGTGCGGATTCCAAAAGGGGGCTGCATATTCAAGTTTTGGCCTCACATAGGTTACATAAATATTTCTGAACATTTCCTTGTCCATGTGCCTCAAGGCTACCCTTACATTTGATAAGAATGCATTTGCTGCCCTTACTATGCCATTTATATGTATTTCTGGAGACAAATCTGCCAGTACGTTTACTCCTAGATCTCTCTCATTTTCTGTCTCTTGAAGTTGTACTCCAGCCACCGAGTAGTCTAGCTTGGGCCTTCTTGCACTTGTACCCATTCTCATTACCTTACATTTTGAAGTATTGAATTTCATTAGCCACTTTTCTGACCACTCATGCAGATTATTTAGATCCTCCTGAAGTTCTCTACCATTGTTCTCGTTTTTTTCTTTCTTCACAATCTTTGCATCATCTGCAAACATATTCATGAATGAATTTACAGACTCTGGTAGGTCATTTACATATACAAGGAACAAAAGTGGCCCTAAAACTGAACCCTGTGGAACTCCACTACTAACTCTTCTCCATTTAGACACTGAGTGTCTTACTCTAACCCTCTGTTCCCTTCCTTCTAAGTAAGTTTTTATCAATTCCAAAACATTTCCACCTATTCTAACCATTGCTTGCAGCTTCCTAATAAGTCTCCCATGTGGAACAGTGTCAAGCGCCTTCTGGAAGTCTAGGAATATGCAATCTGCCCAGCCCTCTCTTTCCTGTAAGATTTGGCTTACCTCATCATAAAATTCTAATAAGTTTGTTACTGTTGATCTACCTTCTCTGAAGCCATGTTGCCTCACTGACAAAAAGTTGAAGGATTCCAAGTGAAGAGAGATATGTTTCCTTAGTAGTTTCTCCATAACTTTGCAAACTATGCTGGTCAAGGAAACTGGTCTATAGTTCAGAGCCGTATCCCTCCTTCCCTTTTTGAAGATAGGTATCACATTTGCTTGTTTCCAGCATCTTGGAATCTCCCCCGACTCCAGTGACTCCTTAAATATGATACTTAGTGCCACTGATATTGTGTTTGCGCATTTTTTAAGCACATGAGGGGATATGTCATCAGGACCTGTAGCTTTATGAACATCTAAATCCATCAGCGCTTTGCATACCTCTGTGGCTGTAAGGTTGATGTTCTCTAATACCAGCCCTTGAGCTTCTATCACTGCAATCTGAGGGGGTGGGGTATTTTCTACTGTAAATACTGACTGAAACTCCTTGTTCAATTCTTTGCAGATCTCTTCATCCGTCTCAGTGATGCTTCCATCCGCTCTCTTTAGCCTTAAAACCTGATCTTTTACCTTCAGTTTTCCTCTGATAAAGCTGTGGAAAAGCTTGGGATTTTCTTTAGCCTTCCTGGTGATGTCCCTCTCATAGTCTCTCTCTGCCTCTCTCCTTTTACTTAGGTAGTCATTTCTCGCTCTTTTGTAAGTTTGCCAGGCATTTATGTTTTTTCTCCTCCTATACCTTTTCCAGCATTTGTCTCTCCACTCCTTAGCTCTTTTACACCCATTATCGAACCATTTCTCTCTGGCATGAATTACACCTACTTTGGTGACAGGTATGCAGCAATCTACTATCTTCCCATATTTCTCACAAAAGATGTCATACATTTCTTGTACAGATTTGTTGTAAAATAAGGTTCTCCAGTCAATAACTGCAAAAAGTTCATTCATTTTGATGTAATCTCCTTTCGAATAGTTCCTCCACATGTCCTCAGTGCCTCTACTCTCAGGAAGAATATCTTCAATGATATACTCCATCAACAACACACAGTGGTCACTCTTTCCAATTGGTGGTTCATACTCAATTTTTTCAATATCCAACACATTATCTGTGAACACTAGATCAAGTAGTGATGGCTCATCCCCACCCCTGGCCCTTGTTGGTTCCATTACATGTTGGTGTAGGAAATTCCCTTGTACGCAATCTAGGAATCTTGCCCCAAATGAGTCCTCACCACTGTGTGGGTCAAGATTTATCTAATCTATCTCTTTATGATTAAAGTCTCCCATAATCAAAATCCTACATTTTTTTTCCCGTGCCATGTTAACAACTGAGTTTATGACTTCAATAGTACCTATATGACTTTCCTCATAAACTTCAAGCCTATTTTGGTTCCTTGGTGGGTTGTATAAAACAGTTATTATAATGCTCTCTGACCCAGTATTTAGGCGAGCAACAAGAAATTCCTTGAACTCACTTTCTATAGCCAAGTTTATTTCTTCGACTTGAATCCTTTCACTTATGAGCAGTGGTATCCCTCTACCAGTCCTCTCAGATCTTTCAACCCTTAGTATTCTGAAGCCCTTTGGAAAAACTGTGACACTGTTTATGTCCTCACTCAACTTAGTCTCTGTAATTGCTACTATATCTGCCTTACTGTTGTGAATCCTATCTTTTAATTCTACTGCCTTACCAGCTAATCCATCAGCATTTGTGTATAACAATCTTAATGAGGCCCCATCCCCTGATCTTCTGTCATTATCTTCTTTATCTCCCCTTTGTCTGGAAGAACTCTGTAATGAAAATTTTTCTTTTCTTCTTCATTTCTTTCATCATTTAACTTTCTTGCCTCTTGCTACAAGTTTTTGATCTTTCCCATCTCTTCCTGTGTTCTGTATCGTCTAATGAACACTTCTTTGAATTCTTGAAGGTCTTTTAGACTTTTTTTTCTCAACAATATTTCCCTACATGTTTCCCCTCTCTCAAAGGTTACTTTTGTTGGTCTCGGCTTTCCTTCCCTCGAATATTTACCTAGTTGGTGTATGTTTACAATATCCTCAGGACCACATACTACTCCAAGCTTTCTTATCAGGTCTACAACACTAGCTTTATTTTCTTCAAGTCTCCCCTGCCATGTTGGCTCCTGGGACTCGCTTATGCCTGAGATTACCACTGTCTTCTCCTTATCAAGTGCCTGTCTGATGAGTGGGTTTGCCCTTTCCATCACAACGTCTTTCATTTTTTTGATTACTGTCTCTTTATAGTCAACTGTTTGTATGTTTTCCAGTGCCACCACCTTTACAGCCTCTTTTACTGCCACATTCCCCTTTAGTGCATCAGCAAAGGAAGTTTTCATGGCATCATTTTCCATATTCAGCTCCTGGAACTCTTTTCTGAACTGTTCAATGTTTTCCTTAATCTGGACATTCCAAGCTGCAATCTCGTCTCTCTCAGAAGAGAGCAGTGAACTAACATCTAATTCCTTTAGGTTGTCATTCAGCTGTTTGTTTTTATCTTCTTGTTTAGAAATTCTAGATTCTAGTTGACTCTTTTCCCCTTCCAGCTTCTTTATTCTTTTTTCTAGTTCCTTTCTCTCCTACCCTTGTGCTTTATTTACTTCCTCCAAAGATCTTATTTGCTCTCTGAGTGTTTCATTCTCTTTCATTTCTCCATCCATATTCCGAATTTTATCATCAAGGCTTATAGCCATTTCCTCTAAATTCTTGATTTTCTGTTTAAGTCTCCTAATGGCTACCCCTCCTACCGACCCATGGATGGGAGAGGTTTGGGACAGAGATGGCGTCATTTTTATGTTCTCCCTCTCACAGAATATAGAAAGAAGACGAGAAAGAGGAAAAACAAAAGAGAAAAACTTTTAATTTAGCTTCACACCGAATTTTTATATCTCCATATAAGTGC
>JAXCGZ010011806.1:62500-63882 GCA_037179515.1 Halocaridina rubra
TTATATATATATATATATATATATATATATATATATATATATATATATATATATATATATATATATATATATATATATATATATATACATATATATATATATATATATATATATATATATATATATATATATATATATATATATATATATATATATATATATATATATATATATATATATATATATATATATATATATATATATATATATATATATATATATATATATATATATATATATATATATATATATATATATATATATATATATATATATATATATATATATATATATATATATATATATATATATATATATATATATATATATATATATATATATATATATATATATATATATATATATATATATATATATATATATATATATATATATATATATATATATATATATATATATATATATATACATATATATATATATATATATATATATATATATATATATATATATATATATATATATATATATATATATATATATATATATATATATATATATATATATATATATATATATATATATATATATATATATATATATATATATATATATATATATATATATATATATATATATATCTATATATATATATATATATATATATATATATATATATATATATATATATATATATATATATATATATATATATATATATATATATATATATATATATATATATATATATATATATATATATATATATATATATATATATATATATATATATACATTTATATTTATATTTATATATATTATATATATATATATATATATATATATATATATATATATATATATATATATATATATATATATATATATATATATATATATATATATATATATATATATATATATATATATATATATATATATATATATATATATATATATATATATATATATATATATATATATATATATATATATATATATATATTTAGCCCTGATTATGGTGCAGTGTGCAATACAATTTTTGAAGTACTAAAAATTGAGAATGATGATATTGTTGGGTTTCAACAGATAAGCAAGACAGAGTATGTTTTAAAGCTAAGTAAATCATATATTTTTCAAGCTTTTTGTGATCAGTATGATGAGAAAGACGTCGATGTTGGTAATGGCAAAACGGTAAGAATTATTAACTTTAGTAGACAATATACTTATATATCCATTCGCTATGCACCCTTTGCTATGGATAATGCAATTTTAGAGAGAATTCTTGAGAATTATGGAAAAGGTTATGGAATCAGATTAAACCGGTTTGCATACGGAAAGGCTGGGGGACTTCTAAATGGTATACGCACAGCTAGGATGGAATTGAAGAGGAGTGTACCCTCCTCATTACATATTCACTG
>JAXCGZ010011807.1:2500-20000 GCA_037179515.1 Halocaridina rubra
ATTCCTGATTAAATTATAAATATCTGGATGAGGGATCTGAATTTTTGAGTGATGATAATCATGACTGGCAATATTGGCCAATAAGTCAACCCTCTCATATCCCTTGATAACCACATGTGCTGGAACCCTACATAAACAACCTTTTCACTTCTGGTAGGAGATAATACAACCATGAATGAATCTTCCCTACTAGTGGGTGTACTGGATCATAAGAACTTATTGCCTGGATAAAAGACTTGGAATCAAAGTGTGTTAGCAATTTTCTGAAGGGGCTAGAGAAAATGTAAAGAAGAGCACCAGTGATGGCGACCAGTTCTGCAGTGAAAGTGGAACGCTGCAGAACCAACCGTTCTTCTCTTCCTGTATGGACAAATACAGTGCCAACGCCATCCTCTGATTTAGATCCATCTGTGGAGATCTGCTCACAAGCACTATGTTCTGAATTGTGTGTAATGAATTTGAACCTGGTCAAATCTCCAGACTCTTTTCTTATGTATCTCTTCAAGGATACAAACTAGGGGAGATGGGTTTAGCCATGGAGGATACTCAGGTTCTTTTAGATTGCACGCAATCAAAGATTTTAAGCGAATCAGAAGACACTGTTCAGAATATCGAACATCTTGATGCTTTGATGCTACCGGTTCAAATTGGCTACATCTGCCACCATTAGGCAGTTCATTATACCGGTTAGGATATATATCTGCTCTATTTATGTTAACTAATTAATACAGTGACAATTTTTTTTCGTAGAAGTGGAACTGGAATTTCATTAGCATCCACCAATATGCTCTCCATGGGAGATGTACGAAAAGCACCAGTGCATATACGCATCACCATATGATGTACAACATCTAGTTTCTGCAAGGTGGTTTTGCAAGCTGATGAATACACTTGGCATGCATTATCAAACTTTGAAAGACACAGAGATCAATAGAATCAAACGAGTAATTCTCCTTCAGACACCCAATCAAATGATGAAACAACTTTAAGTAAATTTAAAGAATGTTTCACACTCTGAACAAGGTCAGTAACATGTGAATTAAAAGTAGCTTTAACATCGAAGTTGACTTCCAAAAACTTTACTTAAATTGTATATGGCAAGATGTAATCGTTCAATTTCAATACGGGGATGCTTTCTTGTCATCTGACCTGAGTGAACCTGAGTGCATCTGATAAGAGGTATTGAAGCTTCTCATAACAAATGTTATCACTGCCTTGTGATTTGCTTGATGACTTTTTTAGAGCAGAAATCATCTCCTTCATGATGTAATCCATATTATAATAAATGTCAAGAGGATCAAAGCTTAGAAGAATATGATAGCTTCAAATGCTTTGAAAATCAAAAGAATAATTTTGGGCACTCAGTATTCTACTGAAGAATTGTGCAAGGATTTCAGATACTTCTTTGTAATTTGTAACAAATTCATTATTTCTCTGAATGGTTGGGGTCGGATTTGGCACAAACTTCCCGCTCAATTCCTGATTTATTCCACACTTTAGCCATAGCAGTATTGGAGTTTATGCTGTACATATAATTTATCCAAGAAGTTTTTTCTCTTTTTTTATAACAACGTGTCAACTTTATGAGGTTATGTTTGTGAGTATTGTTATTTGTGGAGCTCCAATGTCTCTTTTGTTAATAAAAAGTTGCATGGCAAGCTCTCCTTGGGTTTTTACAAACATTATTCCACCATGAAGCAGTTGGCCGACTTGGTTTGTCACTCTTTTTATTATTTTTTTGGAATAGTAATAACTGCCCCCTTAATCACTTTTTAAAACAAATAGGCATAAGCTTCCAAACTGTCTTCAAAATTGTCAGGAGTTTTTCCATCAGTAACAACAGTAAATTGGGCCTAGGAAGTTCAGAAAGCCTCTTCTATTTTCCACTTTGGAATCATCTTTGTTTATAGCTGACTCACTTCTCTTATAACAATAGGAGAGTTATCATTGCCAGTTGGTTCACCACTATAAACTGACCAAGCAAAATCTAATTGTAAGCACGATGAACTTATATTCAGATCAATCACTAACCAAGTTTCATGATATGGATCCAAATGAGTGGAAGTTCTATCTTTCCATAAAACCAAACCAATGTCATCTATGAATTGTTCCACAGCACTTCCTAGACGATCAGTAGAAGAACTGCCCCATACTATATTATTAGCATTGAAATGGTGCCTCTAGTTGCTCAACAATATCTTGTAGATTGGCTACATTAAATGGTTCTCTGCTTGTCTCCAGGCTAGGTTGTGAATAGATAGAACAGGTGGAAATATTTTTCTTTCCTTTACCCTTACAACAGTAAACTGAAGATTTGTATCTGTGTCAACAGCATGATGACTGATAGATCTATGGAGGCTAGTAGTAGTTCCTCCTGTCAGTATATCATCTGGATTGTGATGAGATTTATAAATGGCATAGTTCAGTCCTGGCTAAAGCGAGTAATCACCCAATCATATTTCTTGCAAACATGCCACCTGCATATTATAGTCTCTCAATAAAGTCTGAGAGAATATATATTTTTTTTTTCTTAGACCTCTACAGTTCCACTGAAGGATATTCACTTTTACAATGAATTATGGGACAATTTTGGTAGACTTGATCTTAGATGAGTATCTTTTTTTTAAAGATTTTATGGCTGCAATTCTTGAATTTCTTGCCACCAGGGATATCTCAGAGTTAATCTCTGGTACCTGACTTGTCTCTGGTTGCAGCTGCTCTCTGGGCCGGTTTTGTTTTATCTTTATGGCTCTCGCTGTTGAGATCTTTTCTTTTTCAACTTTCCTAGGTTCACATTGAAAGTGATCACGTCTGAGGATCGGTGAGTTAGGAGAATCATCCCTGTCAACAGGCATGGATTAATTCCGTCTTCCTGGAGGATAAATATTAACCGAGATTGTTTCAGCGATAGAGGGCATCTGCAGGCTTCTGACTGACGTAGACTTCTAATTCCTTTTAGGAGTTTTGCTTGGAGGCAAGCCCCAAATTGAATCAAGAGCCTAAAATTTTGGACATGAAGCGAGTATCTCCTGGTGATTGGGAGAAGAAGCCCATCCTTGCTTTTTCCCTGATGACGATGGTTTAACAGAACGATTGCCATCAGAAGGCTATTTGCTTTTGCTTGTACCTGAAGGCTTAATATTTTTGCCCACACCTAAAGGCTTATCAAGGGTATTTTTGGGAGCATTTCAAGAGGTTTTCTTTGCTGATGAGGGTGAAAGTAATTTTATTTTGCCAGAATATGAAGCACTAGGTTGCTTGTTTCTCTGTTTAATCATATATTTTGCTCTACTATTGCTATTATGTTCAGGTTCTGCAAGAACTTGTGTTTCAGCGTCAAATAAGGTAGGAGGGACACTTTCTGCATGATGCCTCATGATCGCCCTCACACAACAAACACACAGAGCTATTTGGACACACTCCATATGAGGGTCCTCCATAAGTATTGCAAATCAGTGGCACATGGCAATGATTTGTAGTATGACCAAAAATAATACAATTTTGATATTGCATGGGAGTGACTTTTAATGATATTACTGGTACTAACCTCTCAGCCAACCAGAACAGGCCTTGGTCTTTGATCCTCCCAGAAAGTGAGGAGCAACAAAGGTGATTTATCATCCCTCGGTTCAACACAATCAACAATAATTACTTCAAGAGGGGATATAAGTCAGAGCCTCAATTTCCAGCTGAAATAAGTCCCAGGACCAGCTAACAATTCTAATGGCATTAATAAAGGTGGAATGTGGCCTAATCTCTGAGATAGGATGCTGCCAGTCCCTTTTTGAAAGTGCAACAGACTGTTTCAGTGATAGGTTTTGGCTTAGAAGTCCAACAGTTTTCCTCTGCAGGAGAGTTTTTGCACGAATAAGTCAGGCACTTTCCCCCTATTTCTTTTTCTTTTGCCTATTTGCTCAACTGAGATTGTAGTCAAATAGTGCACAAACACGAAGGTGATTTAATATATCTCTTGGATAACTTGCTACATACTGTAGCGGAGCATCTTTTGTTCTTGAATAAGTTTCACGATGCACAGTAACAGAATAATACAAATCATTCTCAGAAACAGCTTGGGATAAGCCAAGTGAAAATTTCTCAAATGAAATAAACTCCACATGCAAGTTCCAAGTACTATTATCATGACTGTTGAAACCATTACGAGCTGCAGCTTTAGTACAGGAGTTGATCATGATGTCACCATCATCAGTGCTAGGGTTATAATGAATTTTTGCTATCTTTCCATATAAATGAGAAGCATTAAAAACTTCTCCATGCATGGAAGTTGGCAAGTTCATTAGGTGTAGAACCATAGTTATACTTTTACCCCCAGTACTTTTGCCCTGGTGTTCATGAAAAACCATATTATCACAGTAAGAAGAGAAAGTAGCATTGTGTCCTTTAACGTCAGCTGAGGCATCAACAGAAGAGAGGGAACGGGATGATTTATAAGTAGAAGCTTCCATCTTAAAAGTTTTCTTTATAAGATTTAATTGCCCCAAACTTATAAAGGAAGGTCCCAAAAAAATGCATATGGACATAAAATTGTCCCACCTTTACTATAATTTAAACTATTACAAAAAAAGCAATAACTACCATTTTCTACAAATACTACCCTCATATTAAACCATTCATTTTATTTTATAACGACTATAAACTTGAAAATTATGTAATCCATAAAATATGTTACCTGACTCACTTTGTTCGATGGTAGTTTACCAATTTAATTGCCCCAAATGCCAACTAGCAAATGTTTGCTCAACTAAGAAATGTGTATTAGTTAGATACCATGAACACCACAGGTCATCTTGTCATTCTGGAAAAATTTTGTCAGCTGCAGTAAACTCAAGCATTCGAGAACACAGTTCTGATGTTGTCTGTAAGTGAAATTTCAGTGTAAATAATTTCAAAATAGTATGCAGAGGAAAAAGCGAAAATGAAATCAGGATAGCAGAGTCATTATTAATTTCAAAAACCAATCCTAAATTTAAAGAAAATGTCTCCAGTTGCATTCTCAAAATTTTATAAAACAAATTTTTATGGCTTTGTGTGTTATTTTTTATTCAATGTATGTGTAAATATAAGTAAATTTCATTAATTTGTTTGTGTGAATATGAAGTATGTATAAATTTTATTAATTCACAATTATAATTTTACTTGATTAGAGTAACTGTTCGTGTATACGTCTTTTTCACTCTGTCATAGTTACATGAGTATGAACACAGAGGATGTTTGAAACGTTGTTGTGTGATGCATTATAATGAGCTTAAATAAATTATGTTCTGCAAAGTATGCTTGAACCGCTCTTGTCCTTCAGTTTATTAAAAAAAACTAAAATTTCTTAGAGATAAACCAATAGCAGATATAATAATAATAATAATAATAATAATAATAATAATAATAATAATAATAATAATAATAATAATGATGATGATGATGATGATGATAATAATAATAATAATAATAATAATAATAATAATAATAATAATGATAATAATAATGATAATAATAATAATAATAATAATAATAATAATAATAATAATAATAATAATAATAATAATAATAATAATAATAATAATAATAATAATAATAATAATAATAATAATAATAATAATAATAATAATAACTGACATGGAAATATAAAGAATAAAATACAATGCAGAAAAGAAAACATAAGGTCAAAAGAAGGAAATAATTTTGTACAGTAACTTCCATTCCTTTGCAGGTAGTGCTATGAAATATTCATGTTGCATAAGGATGAACAAGTAAAGCTTTTTTCTTTTATTACATTTATATATCATTTTCGAGAAAAGTTTAAGGAGTATGAAAGAAAGTTTCGGCCATAAAGTTTTTCCATTACAAAAATGGACACTCCAGAGAAAGTTTGTTGCAACCACCCCGCAAAAAAAAAATCTTTCTTTTTACTATATTGTTGCCATATTTTCAGTATTATACATTTATAACTTCATTGTGTACAGGCTTTTCAGGTCACTGATAATGAAAATACACAATTTTATAAGCTCAGAATTTTCTCCTATTAAGACTTCGACAGTGGTTTCAAATATTTATAAAAAAAAAGTAGAAAACCACTGTAAAAATTATGACCACTGAAGTTCATATATCTAACAGTAATCTTGTGTCTATAATTTAAACATAATATATAGGTGGGTAAAAGAATTATATTGATTATTTTAACGTAACTGTGTGTGCGAATACAGCACGCGAGCAAGTTAATTATATATGCAAAACATACTACTCTAGTAATTTTGAAATTAATATTTAACACAAACATGACCAAATACACTTTTACTTAACATTAAAAGTATCCCTTATTCAAACCTTAGTTATTGTTTTCACATTTATTTAAGAAACCTCAACCTCCGTATTTAATGGGCACTTCTTACACTTCAATAATCCTATTAATATCCAAAACCAAACTGCCATCATTAACATAAATCTGGTCTCGACATCTAATGCAACTCGTGATACTATATGCAATGAGATATTCACTTGATCTCTAGGACATTCAAGCCTAATTATATGAATAATTTGGTTATCCGTACGAAACTAGGCCTTTGTGTCCATTGATAGTTACATTTACTTAGCATACATAACTAGTGACATGAAATATAATGTACTCATTCCAAATTAGCTGCCAGGCAACTTTATTACCTCAGCACTATCATCATCTTTGCAGATCTCATTGCATTTAAAAATTCAAAATTATTTGCAAAACAGCATTAAATAGGGTGAAATGAGTCGATTTTCCAAATCTTGGTCAAAGTTTGATTCCAGTTACGTTTATTAACGATGCGACATTGACCACTGTCATTCTGCCTTTCTTATTCACAGTATATACTGATCTATTGTTATTTTATGCCTGGATTTCTTATTTAATGGCGTTCACAAGACAGCTATGTATCACTGTCATTGTAGATTAAGGAGCTTATAAGTGCTAAGCGATGTAATGTCAATGTAGGCTTCTATGAGCATTTGAAAATGGAAGGGAACAACACAGAGGCGGCATAAACAGACAAGTATGAAATGTTAATCAACCATCTCTGGAGATAAAATTTATTCACATCGTACTTATTAGATGTAATTTATTCAGTGCGTTGAATGGTAATACCTAGTTGGCGTCATGTCACATGAGGACATACTATTAATAAATTTCCAATCTTTACTTCTTTGTTTTCTTTTTCTTATTATCAATATGCAAATACTAATAAATGAGCCAGCCTAACTAAACCTTATCAAAAAAGACCTAACTAAACCTAACTGGCGCTAAATTTGAAGAGGTTGGGATCACACTCCAACGGCACGAATAATTCTTCAGCCAAGTCATGTTGAGGATTGATTAGTCGAGTGAATTCAGAAAGATTTATTGCAATGCCCTTGAAACGAACCGATGATGGCTCTGAATTTTCCTGCTAAGTATTCGTAATAAACAAGAGAATAAAGGGAAAAGCCTATTCACTGTTGTGATGATAATGGCCATCAGTTTTAGTAGATGAGCATTCCATGGATTATAATTCTCATAACTGTCTCAGTATTACGTATTTAGCTGTTTTATATTTTAACACAAGATTTATGGTGTATCATTATCAGATTACTCCCTGCTTTCCTATATCCGACTGTTGCTTAAACCTATATAAATCTATGCGAGAAATTGGATGACACCAATTTAATTAAACCCCGGATAGCTTAGCTTTAGTTAGTTAGGTTCAGCTTCGTACGATTAATGGGTAAATAAGCTAACTATTTTGGATTACCCTGAGATGACCCATTAACGTGAGATGACTTTAAAAGGGATTGAGTTACTTTGGTGTTTGCAGGGCACACTCTCCTTTACCAAAGCGAGTAGAACGAGATAGACAAAATTACATAAGCAGCTATTATATAGAAAGGTGTTAAGGAAATAGGATATTACAGGAAACTTCTCCCTTTAAAAGACAAGCTTGTGAAAAAGAAGAAAACATTTCACAAACACCAACAAAAGAATAATTTTCAGGTAAGAATGATATATGACCGGTAGAGCATTTTCGGTAGGAAAGGGTCAGTTTTCAATCAAATATATATATATATATATATATATATATATATATATATATATATATATATATATATATATATATATATATATATATATATATATATATATATATATATATATATATATATATATATATTTATATATATATATATATATATATATATATATATATATATATATATATATATATATATATATATATATATATAGTAAGGAAGCCCATCAGTGAAACAAAACTTATAAAACAATGCTATATTTCGGATCCTAACTGGATCCCTTCTCAAGCACAACTTGTGCTTGAGAAGGGATCCAGTTAGGATCCGAAATATAGCATTGTTTTATAAGTTTTGTTTCACTGATGGGCTTCCTTACTATTTAGTGCTGTATGCTAACAGTTTGTACTTATTTATATATATATATATATATATATATATATATATATATATATATATATATATATATATATATATATATATATATATATATATATATATATATATATATATATATATATATATATATATATATATATATATTTATATATATATATATATATATATATATATATATATATATATATATGTGTGTGTGTGTGTGTGTGTGTGTGTGTGTGTGTGTGTGTGTGTGTGTGTGTGTGTGTGTGTGTGTGTGTGTGCATAACTAAATAAAATTATAAATAAACAATTATTTAAATAAATAATTATATAAATAATAGATAAACAAATATCAAACGAAATGCACAGCAAAAGAGGAAAGGATGAGTTCTCGCACCCTCTGCTTATAAAAGCCATTGGAAAATAGTTTTTGTCATGTGACGTCTCGATAGACACACAATCTACGGAAGTGCTACAACACAGAGCAAGCTACATATTTTTTTGAAACATTTATTCTGAAAAATTTTCTGTAATAATTACTTCAATATGTTCACATTTTTACCCAAATATATAGATCCACTTATAATAAGGAAGAATATGATATGTTGGTGAATATATTATTCAGAAAGTTTCTGAATAATATATTCACCAACATATCAATATTACATATTGCTAAAAAAGAAGAGGTTTATTTGACGTTTCCTTTCCAAAGTGATGAGATTTGTAAATATATAAATTAAAAACTTTAATGAATATTTTCCAAAAAATAAATTAAATGGGCTTCCATGTCAATCATCTCAAATTAATAAATTTCTACCATAATAAGGACATAATACCTTCCAAGGTGGTGTTCGGACATTGTATATTTATATAAATGTACAACTTGTGAAAGTTGTTATATAGGCTCGACAACCAGGTCGTTAGCTGTTCGTAAGTCTGAACATGCTGGCAAGAGTTATAGAACAAACTAATTTGTATCAAGGCCTCTTCAATCCTCTGTTCGCAACCACTGTGAAAACATCTGCAAAAAGTCTATACACTGAAGAATATACAATATTATATAAAAGAAAAGACCAAGTTGAAATAAGAATTTCCGAGAATCTATTAATCAGAAGTAAGAAACTGTCCCTTAACTTAGAAATATCAGGTATATCACTTAAATTATTTCAATAATATATGTATCTATATGTATGTGTGTATGTATATTGTGATGAATAAAATAGAATTTTATATCGCTATATTGTTATAATATTCTTTTTGTTTGTTGTTATTGTTTAATTATTTTAATATATTTTAATGTTTTAATTTAATAAATCCTAACTGTATATACAGAAATTAATTTTGGAAAATTTAATTGGATTTTTCAGTCATTTTCATTTGAAAATGGGTCTAGATGTGACCCGAAATATTAAATAAAGAGTGGTGCATGATGAACAAGTGGATTATTCTCCATTACGTTTTACAATTTATAATTAATTTATTATTATTATCATCATTATCATTATTATTATCATTATTATTATTATTATGATTATTATTATTATTATTATTATTATTATTATTATTATCATTATTATTATTATTATTATTATTATTATTATTATTATTATTATTATTATTATTATTATTATTATTATTATTATTATTGTTATTATTATTGTTATTATTATTATTATTATTATTATTATTATTATTATTATTATTATTATTATTATTATATTTATATATATATATATATATATATATATATATATATATATATATATATATATATATATATATATATATATATATATATAACCCAATCTCATTTGGGCCATGAAATAACCAGATAAGCACATTACATATGTGAAAACATGAATAATTTTGAATTAAATGCTAAAATGAAGCCACGAGTGAGGTTGGGGAATCTGTAATATGAACATAGTGGCATTCAGTTAGAATGCGTTCATTCCTAAGTATAGCAGATATAAGCTATAAGGTTGGATTCCATTTAACCTTCTGTGGTGTAGTGGTAGCGCCTTGACTTAGTAATCATAAGTCCTAGGTTCGAGTCCCGGTCGGGGTAAAAAATTATTCATATATATATATATATATATATATATATATATATATATATATATATATATATATATATATATATATATATATATATATATTTATATATATATATATATATAAATATATATATATATATATATATATATATATATATATATATATATATATATATATATATATATATATATATATATATATATATATATATATATATATATATATATATATATATATATATATATATATATATATATATATATATATATATATATATATATATATATATATATATATATATATATATATATATATATATATATATATATATATATATATATATATATGAATCATTTTTTTTTTTTTTTTTTTTTTTTTTTTTTACCTTCTGTGGTGTAGTGGTAGCGCCTTGACTTAGTAATCATAAGTCATATATATATATATATATATATATATATATATATATATATATATATATATATATATATATATATATATATATATATATATATTTATATATATATATATATATATATACATATTGCTGGCTGAATGGATGGATGGATGGATAGATGGATGAATGGAGAGATAGAGAGATAGATAGATGGATAGATTGGCTGATAGATACATAGATAGATAGATAGATAGATAAAAGGGGGAGGGAGAGGATTATTCAGAAATACATAAATGACGACAATTTGCATCCTTTCGTGGATCCGATTGAAACTTAGAAGTTGTGCAACATAATCATTAGAACCTCAGAATGTATTCATTTCAGGGTATATTCCAGTGATTATCCACACTGCCGTGGAAAATGATGTTGATTATTATGATTACGGGGATCATACTGATGATAAAAATAATGATAGAAGATTTTTTTTCCTCTAACAAAACCGGTATCGTGGCTTTAACAGTAAAGAAAATTGGTCTGCCATCACCAAGGACTTAATTCAATGCCACCATATGCTTCGCTGAAGAAAAAACAAATCTGCAGATTCATGCCTAACATGTTGAAAGTACAATATTATTGGCTGCTGTATTTTATCACCTTCCAACTTAGTAGGCATAATGATGCTCATAAAAATTTAAATAAGTTATGATTACTTGTCCCTGATTATTATTATTATTATTATTATTATTATTATTATTATTATTATTATTATTATTATTATTATTATTATTATTATTATTATTATTATTATTATTATTATTATTATTATTATTATTATTATTATTATTATTATTATTATTATTATTATTATTATTATTATTATTATTATTATTATTATTATTATTATTATTATTATTATTATTATTATTATTATTATTATTATTATTATTATTATTATTATTATTATTATTATTATTATTATTATTATTATTATTATTATTATTATTATTATTATTATTATTATTATTATTATTATTATTATTATTATCATATCTATATCTTTGAGAGAAAGGCAAACTCATTGATTACATACAGTAGTGGTGGAAGGGAGAGATTTATTGTTATGTAGGAGAGACCATCTTAAGGAGATTAGCAACTGTAAAGTAATAAATGGGGAGAGTGTAGCAGTGCAACATAGGCTAGTAGTAACTGATTGCAGGCTCAGGAAATGTATGAAAAGTAAAAAGCCGAGGATGGACTCAAAGATAAAGTGGTGGAGATTGAAAGATGCAGAGCTGAGAGTTATGTTTAAGGGAAAAGTGTTGGAAGCGATAAGGTTGCATGAGGATGTACAAGAATGGTGGACAGAGAATAGTAAGGTGATTTTGAGGGTTGGTGAGGAGGTACTTGGAAAGTCATCAGGAAGGAAACCCCCAAATGATAAAGAGTCATGGTGGTGGAATGAGGAAGTGCAAGAATGCGTGAAGAACAAGAAAGAAACTAAGAAAAAGGCAGATTTATCAGGCCTGGAGCAGGATAAAGAAGAGTACAAGCAGGCAAATAAGGAGGCAAGGAGAGCAGTAGCAAAAGCAAAGGCAGAGACATTGAATGAAGTCTATGAAGAGCTGGAAACACCAGAAGAAGAGAAGAAAAGATGGCAAATTCCTAAGGCTCGAGATGCTGCAACCAAGGACTTGACCCAATTAAGACAAATAAATAATAACTATGGAGTAGTTCTAGTAGAAGAGGACGAAATAAAAAGCAGATGGGAAACTTATTTTGAAGGATTACTAAATGAAGAGAACCCAAGAGCAGTATTTGAAGATGGACTTCCAAATGAAGCAGTTACAACAACAGTGACTAGGAGAGAGGTAGAGCGGGCAGTAAGGAAAATGGAAAAAAGGCAGCAGGACCTGATAAGATGCCAGTGGAGGTATGGAAGAGTCTTGGAGAGGAAGGCATAGATATCTTGTGGGACTTAATGCAAAAGATCTTTAGCCAGGAAAAGATGCCAGAGGAATGGAGAGGAAGCTTAATCATCCCAATCTATAAAGGGAAGGGAGACATTCAGGAGTGTGAAAACTATAGAGGTATAAAGTTGTTAAGTCATACTATGAAGATATGGGAGAAGATCATGGAGAAGAGACTCAGAGAGGTAACGACAATTGGGGATGAACAGTTTGGCTTCCTTCCCGGAAGAGGGACAGTGGATGCCATATTTTCCTTGAGACAAATGATGGAAAAGCATCGGAAGAGACAGAAAGGACTGTAAATGGTCTTGATTGACCTGGAAAAGGCATATGATAGAGTACCACATCAAGAGGAGTAGAGGTGTATTAGAGAAAAGGGAGTCCCCGAGAAATATGTAAGAATCATCCAAGATATGCATGAGAGGGCAGATGCAAGTGTTAAGAGCAGTGTGGGCTTGACAAAAAGTCTCTGTAAATGTTGGTAATCATCAAGGGTCTGCGTTGAGTCCACATCTATTTGATCTGGTCTTGAATGTAGTAACCCAGGGTATTAGAGATCAGTCACCATGGTGTATGCTTTTTGCATATGACATTGTACTGTGTAGCAACAGACGGGAGGTAGTGGAGGAGAAACTTGAGGAGTGGAGAAGGGTGATGGAGGATAGAGGACTGAAAATCAGCAGGAAGAAAACAGGGTACTTGAGATTGAGAGATGATGAGGATGGGGAGGTCAATTTGCATGAGAAGGTGTTGAAAAGAGTTGAAAAGTTCAAGTATTTGGGATCAACAGTAGCAGAGGATGGTGACCTAGAGTCAGAAATAACCCACCAAATAAAAGCGGGATGGAAGAACTGGAAGAAAGTGTCAGGGGTGCTGTGCGACAGGAGAATAGGGATTAAGTTGAGGGGTAAAGTGCATAAGACAGTTGTGAGACCTGTGATGATGTATGGAACAGAGACACGGGCAATGAAGAAAACACAAGAGAAAAAACTGGATGTGGCAGAGATGAAGATGTTGAGATGGATGTGTGGGGTGACAAGAAGAGATAAGATCAGAAACGAGGTAATTAGAGGTAGCTCAAAAGTTGGAGAAATATCAGATAAGATACAAGAAAGTAGACTAAGATGGTATGGTCATGTCGTTAGGAGGGATGAACAGTATGTTGGGAGGAGGGTGATGGAAATGGATATACAGGGTAGGAGAAGGAGAGGGAGACCAAAGCGTAGGTGGATGGATTGCATCAATGACGACCTGAGGTCTAAAGGTTTTTTGGGTGAAGAGGTAGGGGACAGAAACAAATGGAGAAAACTGACCAAAAACATCGACCCCACATAAAAGTGGGAAAAGATGTAGACGAAGAAGATTATTATTATTATTATTATTATTATTATTATTATTATTATTATTATTATTATTATTATTATTATTATTATTATTATTATTATTATTATTATTATTATTATTATTATTATTATTATTATTATTATTATTATTATTATTGTTATTATTATTATTATTATTATTATTATTATTATTATTATTATTATTATTATTATTATTATTATTATTATTATTATTATTATTATTATTATTATTATTATTATTATTATTAATAATATCATTATTATTGTTGCTATCATTATTATTATTATTATCATTATTATTATTATTATTATTATTATTATTATTACTATTACATAGAAGTTTATCTCCAAAAAGCTGGGCCTAAGTGTACGTTTTTATTAGAGTATATTATTAGAATATTTCAACATTGCATCCACCAGCCGTTGACTCTTACAATACATGGGGACAAAGTTAAAAGAGAGAGAAATGTGGGCGGTAAGGGTTTATGATGTGACAAAACAAATTTGCTCTTAGCAGCCGGGAAGCAAAAAAAAAATAAATAAAAAATAAAATAAAACAGTTTTTAAGGTAAAAAGATGATGCCAGTTACTGATGGCAAATGACTTGGTGCCAAATTGCGAGAGTGAAGTCTTCTTATCTCTATGAGTCTTAAAATAATTTGACTTAACAATTAGTTAACAATTAATAAGTTAATAATTATTTATTATAACTGTACTTGTGAGAGTGGAAATCATTACTTTATATGACTTGCGCTGTGTGCATGACTAGCAAAAATATTATCTAGTATGCAAGATGTGCATTTTGAGTTTTTTGACTTGCAATTCAAGAATGCTTCTTTTATCACGAAACCAGGGTTCGATGAACTGCAATATGTAGTCAGGACTTTTCAAGAATACATGCGTAAAATTATGAAAATCGGTGCACTAAAGCATTACCACTTACACCACGGAAATTATGAAAGAAGATAAGAAAACTCTCATCTTACTACTAAAGCTAGAGAATGAACGCTTTCTACTGAATACATATATATATAGATATATATATATATATATATATATATATATATATATATATATATAATATATATATATATATATATATATATATATATATATATATATATATATATATATATATATATATATATATATATATATATATATATATATATATATATATATATATATATATATATATATATATATATATATATATATATATATATATATATATATATATATTTGCACTTTAAAACTTCCCAGCCTCACCTCTGACTTCTTTTTTATTTAATTTAATCCCTGCTTTGTATGCATCAACAGTGAGAAAATAACCTCTTCATTTTATGTAAAAGCGTGAAGCATTTAGCTCTGGCCGGTATTCGAACTTAGGATACTTAATCATTGTGCTAAAGTTCAACTAACTGTACCACGGACAGGAAAAGAGAAGAAAATCTCTCGGCTAATCGCTTGAGCTAAAGAATGTATACACTCTACTGAATCTCTATGCTCATTTTACTTACCTTTCTAAACCTCACATGTGGCTTGTTTTAGCATTTCTTCATCTAAAGATCTCTATGCAGTGGCCCCATTCCCCCTTGTAAGGGGAGTGGCCGAACCAAAAACACGCATTCCCCACGAGCCAAGACATACAAATCTCTGCTATATAGTCATCGACGATTATATGAAACAGGAAACGCCCATAAATATAACAAAGTAAAAGGTGAGATGTACTATATTATAACCGAGCTACCGTTCTCTTCAGGCATATATGATATAATTCAAAGCAAGAAAATGTCAGAATATGAGAAGAGGTGCTACTAGCAACGATTCCTAGCAGAATACACGATAGGAGGAGTATCGGATCTAAGATCAGGTGGTCGGTCATTACGAATACTAGCAATGAAGAATTTAAGATTTGCTTCATCTACTCTTTCGGATCTCCACAGTTCACTGGATAACTTCAAGGTTTATGATTTTCTATAATGTCTGATTCAGTTAGCTCTCTCCTGTATTATCTGTTACTCTTATAGAGCAATGTTGACTCACCCCACTCAAATTGATGACCAGTATCCTGCATATGTACAAACGAAGTTGAACTTTCAGCACCTTGCCTCTCTGCTCTTTATTTTTTTATCATTCATTGGCAAAATGATCAGCACGTTTTACCATTGCAGGATTTGCTACAGGAGCTGCAGTTAGTTTTGTAAATCCCTAATTCTAATGTTTTTTTTAATTTTAATTTTGATGTATTAATGAGAAAGGAAGCCATTGTATACTGATAATTAAATGTAAAAAAATTATTTCCTCCTTATATATCTGTAAAATCAGTAAGAAATAATTTTTTTATTTTTTATTATTGAAAAAAATTATTATTCATTAAATTAGTGAATATCAGTTGTGATCCAATATGCAAGATGAAGCATTCCTAAAATTCTTTACTAGGAAAATTATTACTAATGACCTTACACCTGACCTCGAATCTGATGCGCCTCCTCTCAAGGATGAGTTGGGTACTTGTTTGCGCCTCTGTTTTGGTGCGGTCCATTTGGAGCGGTGAATGGTGCCTATATTAAATTAAAAAACTGGTTAAATAACACTACCCGGGTTAGGTTAGGTTAGCGTTAATTATCCTATTTGCAATTTAGCAAAGGGGCAAAAAGGACAGCACCAAAACTGCATCGACAAATAGTCCCAGTCTGTTTGTGAGCCCTCCTGGGAATCGTGGCTAGCAGCACTCCTTTTTCTTAATTCATCACTTTCTATCATTAACTTTTGATTTGAATCCTATGTGAGTGAGGAGGTCGTAATATAGTACATCTCACATCTTTCCTTATATGTTACTTATGGGACTGATGTGTTTCATAGTGTGCTGTTTTATACAGCATAGATTGCATAGTATTATACGTAAACACATGAAACATATATTGCCCCTGCCAGCAACTTGAAGCCTAGACACATAATCGGTGTCTTAAGTTACTACCCACTATACCACTGAACGCATAGGAGAAGAAACACTCAGCTACAATTATTTTTAAAGTAAGAGAATGAACACACTCAAAGGATTGCCTATGTTTATTTCACTCACTCTTATTAGCCCCGTTTGAAGCTAGTTTCACTCTTTTTATGCCTTCCGTGGTGCTGTTAGTTGTGAATTGGCAGACTGATTTTGTGCTCTAGTATCGAATACCGGTCATAGATAAAAATACTTATCGTTTTTTTTAATATATATATATATATATATATATATATATATATATATATTAGATGCGCCACTACTGTTACATGGATATCCT
>JAXCGZ010011807.1:22500-47500 GCA_037179515.1 Halocaridina rubra
TATCGGTTCACTTTTATACTTAGTGATACTTTTCATACCTGTCCTTAAAACTAAGGATTGAGATAGCATTAACTACCTCCTCGCTTAGCGAATTCCAATTATCAACTACTCTTACACTTAAAAAGTGTGTGTGTGTGTTTAGTGTGTGTGTGTGTGTGTGTGTGTGTGTGTGTGTGTGTGTGTGTGTGTGTGTGTGTGTGTGTGTGAGTATGTGGACTCGAGCCTAAGACACATAATTAAGTTTCATTAAAAGTCTAAAAATTAAACAAACCTTACACTTTAAATGTTATACTATGAATGAAAGCATTCTACTTATCCTAAAGTAAATTTCATTGTATCAATAGGTTGCCGGACATTGGGAAAACTCACTTGGTTCTCTGAAAGTCATGTAATAATATGATTGCCTATTGGCTTGTGCAAAATCATTCGTGTACTTAGGTTAGTTTATGTTATAATGTTAAATTCTCCCTGGTAATATAACTATTTACATTGACTTAGGTGGAATAACTTTAAATAGATATGATAAACAATGTCTGTTTGTATTTGTGTCGTAATTATTATTAGATATTCTTTGCATTGTTCGAGTTGGAGGATCTGTAAGGTAGAGCCCTTGGGTAATAGGTATTTTTTTCTATGGTTTTCCTTTCCTCGTACCCATCTCTCTCCATTCCTAATTTTTTTATTTTCTCTAAATTATGGTTTAGCTTTCTCAACATAACATACACCCTAACTGCTCTCTCTCATATATATAGAATCAATATAAACGACCTTTGTAATAAGGTATGAATTTATACAATTCCAGGTAGAAGATCTTAACAAGTATCTACCTAAGTGTATCTGAACAGCAAAATAAATCCAGGAAGGAATCTAAATTAATACCCACCTTGGTGTAGAGACAGATCTCTGGTCAAAAAAAAGTGTAAGGTATAACATGAATGCCCTTCCCTCCACCCCTTTATAACCCAGCATTTTTAGCACAAACGCACTTAGGTATGAGAGATTCATGTCAGGGATTTGCTTTAACTCACCCACCACTTTATAAATGAGATTATGGCTTCTTGTATATAGATAGATAATTAAGTTGGTCATTTAGTGATATCATTGAGTGAACGAACATAATTATCATAATTATTAATAGCACGTGATTCCCTTAGTTAGAAAAAGTAAACAATTATTCCGATTTTGATTAGAGCACTCGCTAGAGAAGTATACTTTGTGTAGAGATTTGTCATTACGTATAGGTGTGCTCATAGAGGGTGTGTGGGTCAGCTTGAGTGAGACAGAATGAGAGAAAAGCCAATTTTCTGAGACTATTAATTTTAATACCTTACTTTATAAAACAAAACCTTTTATTGCAACGCAGAATATGAGACCATGATTGCTTAATCAGAAATTATTATGTTGATCTAAAGTAATGGAAGTTTTTTCTTGACACGTCTACGTTCATATGTTAAAAGAAAATTTGGTCTATTTGTCTATTATATTTGCTAATTAAAACTGCTGCGAAATACACCATTTGAAAGAATTTGAAGTACTAATTCAATGGTTATCACTACTGCATGAAAAATAAAAGAATATTGGTCTATATGGAAAAATAAATTAGTGCTTCTTCCTTCTCTTCGTTGATGATCTCTGTTTCACACCCTCATTTCTCCACGCCTTTACCAACGATCCTATGCTTCATAATTCCTCTGCTTTGAAAACATCACTTCGACTGCTGCTCAAAATCAGTCTTGTATCACTCTCTCTTCAACTTCCAACTTTGATTTAGAGTTTCTGTGTTGGGCACCCACATTCTTATAAAGTCCAAAGTTTCCAATGTTACGTTTTTGACGATTTCTTTATCTTCTCCTGCAGCTAGCCCCATCATTCCCGAACACAATAAAGTTCATCCTCTTAGTTTTGTTAACACAGAAATACAGATAGACTCTAATATCTCCTGGGGGAATCACATAATCTAGGTTATTAAAGGTATATCTAAGAAATTAGAAGATCTGTTTCATTATTTTATTACTCTTTATCATATCGATTCCTGAACATCTATAAGGGTCTTCTCCGTACCTGTTTATAATCCTGCTCTCACATCTGAGGTTCTTCTTAAACCTATCACCTCAATAGGGTCGAGTTTATGGTTGTCAATCTCATTGATTATCATGTATTTGCCTCTTATTTCGATTCTCTCTTGGGCGGAAGGTGTTAACGTTCTATTTTTATCAGTTCTATTTCAATCTTTGTTCTGTTGAGTTGGTTAGTTTCATTTCTCTCCCATTGGTAAGCCAAGCAACACGCAAAGCGGCTTCATTCGCAGCTACTTTGTAGAGTTCGTGGATTAGGCTGTGCTGTGACTGCCTCTTTCCTTCCGCCTGCTTGCAACCTGTCTTTTTATTATTTATTATATCCTTACTTCTGCCTTGCCCTTGAGTTGCTCCCTTGTCTTGAATGTTTTCTTGGTGCCCTGACAAGGTGAAGGGAGTTTCCTTTGCCCGTCCCGCCTTTACACTCACATAAAAATAGTAAATATATCAAGCCAGCCTTGTTGGTCAAGATTCAAACTCAAAACTCTTGAATTCAAAGGAAAACTTTATAACCACTGAGCTTATGGCATTCGAATTTGGAAATCCTTCTCTTGTTATTCATATGGTGAACATATGCATGAATTATTAGCTTTTACTGTCTTCCAATTCACTTGAGATCGGAATCAGCTTTGGCTTAGAATCATTATTTAGGCTTGGCTGGTGTCACTATGGGGGGAACTAAAGCTGCCCATAATGCAATTGGCTTAAAGCATTAGAGTCTATATGTGTCTCGTTTGAGAGTGCATCACTCCATATAAAGCTACTTAGCTGAGTATGATTATTATGATTATTATTATTATTATTATTATCATTATTATTATTATTTTTATTATTATTATTATTATTATTATTATTATTATTATTATTATTATTATTATTATTATTATTATTATTATTATTATTATTATTATTATTATTATTATTATTATTATTATTATTATTATTATTATTATTATTATTATTATTATTATTATTATTATTATTATTATTATTATTATTATTATCATTATTATTTTTTATTATTATTTTTATTATTATTATTATTATTATTATTATTATTATTATTATTATTATTATTATTATTATTATTATTATTATCATCATTATTATTATTATTATTATTATTATTATTAGTATTATTATTATTATTATTATTATTATTATTATTATTATTATTATTATTATTATTATTATTATTATTATTATTATTATTATTATTATCATTGTTATTTGTTTTTGTTTTTTTGGTTGTTATTTCTTTGAACACGAATTTTACTAATGTTGCAATTTAAAGCGTTGTAGTTATTGCTAATGCCGAAACCTGAACATGAAATTGTATATGCTTACCATTGCCTTGGTAGTTTTCTCTACTAAACCTACTGTGTAGTTCCGGTTTTATCTCACGGACTCCCTTTTCTACTAAGGGCTAGGACGGTTGCCTTCTTGCGAAGGACTTATTTTGGCAGATGTAATCGTTACCCTGAGTGCATGCCCTTGCTAACCTCAGACCGTGAAGGGGCGCGAACCCTCGACCTGACGCCTCAGAGTCGTGGACGCTACCGCAATGTTTTCCCTTTTTTAAAAAGAAGTGAAAATTAAACATATCGTGATAACCCCAAATGAGAGAGAGAGAAAAAACAAAAATTATATTTCTCATTATTTGGAAATTTGTTTGTAGAGTTTTTGCCAATTTATTATGCTGAAGAATATGTCGTTATAAACTTTCACCATTAAGTATAATGATGACATATTTTGAGAGCATCATTAATATAATCAACATTGCATTGAGAGTTTTCTCTACTAAACCTTCCGTGACTAAATTTTTTAAACAAAATTTAGTTCCAGGACACCTAGGTAATAGAAACTACTGTTCACTTGTAAAACTATACAATGTTTTCCATTTTTGAAAGATAACCGAAGATTGAATAACTTCAAATTACGATGGTGTTGTAAGAAAATCTGTCCCTTTGGAATTGCTAAGCATATTGTGATAACCGCAAATAACGCTTTTTTTTCACTTGCATGCCTTCTAAGTTATTAATAACGCTTAATCGCTTAAAGGATATAATTGTGAACGGCTTTTGATAGCTTGAGAATAAATTATTTTTATCTTTTCGAAATTTCAGTTAAAAAATATCTCTCTACTTGAATGATAAATATCTCCGTATCATTGCCGGTACAGTGCTCGACTCATGAGATGACTACCTGCTTTCCTGTTCATAGAGAGGCTTTAGGAAGTTCATCAAACCATATTTCCCTTGCTTCAATCCGTTTCCACCCCTTAAATACGGACTAATAGAGACACAAAAATAATCATAAGCCACATGTATCTCCGCTATTCTTATTGTACTGAGTTTGATACCCGCAAGATTTATTCTTACACTTATAATATAAAAGCAATGCAGGTGAGAAGAGCCTCCGAATGTACATACAACCAAACACTGCATATTAAACCAGACTCTCTTCTTTATTTTATTGCAAGTGCACTTGGCAAGAGTTGTATGACCAGGAACTCGATATAGAATTAGGCTTTATACTTTGATAGTGAAATTAATACATGTAACAATTCTAATATAAAATAAGGTTTATTAAATTTCAAAAGCCAATAAAAACATCATAGGAAGAAGCTACATTTCCTGGAAAGTTTACTTTTCTATTGTCCAAATGGTAGTTTTCTCTCTTAATTTTCAAGCA
Source organism: Halocaridina rubra (assembly GCA_037179515.1). Taxonomy (NCBI): domain Eukaryota; kingdom Metazoa; phylum Arthropoda; class Malacostraca; order Decapoda; family Atyidae; genus Halocaridina; species Halocaridina rubra. Next base: position 27,270 of record JAXCGZ010011807.1, read on the forward strand.
GACCTTCTCGAAAAGGGAATGATAAGTAAGAACCAACTCTTGATGAAAAGGAAGATTAATTAAGTGGTTGTCTTTCAGTCTTCAACCAAAGTCAGAAAGGGAAACAACTTAATTATCCCGAATTGTTTATTTCACCTTGGCTCTTAAATGCTAATTCAGAGTTTTCTCTTTCTTACTAATGTGAAAATCCTCCTATGACCTTGCAATGTGTAATGTGATTGGATTTTTTTTCACGGATTCCAATTTCTACCATGGGCTAGAACGGTACTTTCTTGCCAAGGACTTTAGTATTGGCAGGTGCAATCGTTACCCTGAATGAATGCCCTTTGTAGCCTCCAAGACGTGTCTGGCCACAAACCTTCCACCTGACGAATCAAAGTGGTTAGCATTACCACTCGACCACGGTGGCCAATTCTCAATCGGTATTAATTATGTTAGATGTAAGTCTATTTGTTGTGTTATTTTTCGTTATTTTGGAAAAAAACTCTTTCAAGGATTAAATTTTCATCCTTTTTTCATCTTTTTTTTTTTTTTAAGAACTCGTAACACTCAGTGTAATCGTAGACACAAAAATGCAATTTTAAATCATGGAATGTAAGGAATTTAATTAAGAACCTACACACAAGTAATTTATTTTTTTTTTTTGCGAATAGGAATGCCACAAGAACTTATTACTGATAGTCACCTTCATTTATAAAATTTAAATAGTTTACATAATAGCCCTATTTCACTCTTGTTGTTTCAGTGTTGTGAGTCAGTATGTCACTGTATCGTCAGAAGTATGTAAAGCATATTCTGTACATATGGGCAGAGCCTTTTGATCCAATAAACTGAATCTGCCTCATTATGTAGGGATTGCTCCTAGCAAGCATTGTATGAGCCACGGCTCAAAATGATTTTATGCATTGTAGTTTTCTTAGAAATATTATATCGTGTCTAGCTAATCCATAAAATATAATTAAGAAGAAAATATTTTGCATATTAATAAGTTAAGTCGGTTTATTTACTTATGCAGTTTGTGTATGTTCTTTTGAAAAACAAAGTTGAAGCTCTTCAAATACCTTCAACATTTTTAATACACGCAACTTTTCATCAGAAATGGTACTATCCATGAAAGGTGAGGAGTTGGTGAAAGAAATGTGGATTAAAAAGAAATATTTTTTATCTGTGCATTTATTTATTTATTACTATTCACTCTTCATTGGTGTACTAATATTATAAAATACATTTAAATTAGTCTCTTTTTTAAATATTCTTTATTTTTATTCAATGCCTTTTATTCATATTTCATTAAACCAGTATTTACTTAAGAATTTTAATCTTCTTGCCGCTAACCTCAAACGTGTGCTGTTCCCTCTTGATGTTTCGTATGCTACTGCTTAGAGACATTGCAAAATTTCTCTTTCATCTTCCTTTTATCTCCCTCTCTTTTTCTCGACCATTTTAGACTCTCTTCTTGTGGTGGTTTAAATACTTAAAGAAAGAGAATGCCAGATGGCGAGTTCGTCCTATTTCCCAGTGCAAAGATAATGTTATGACGCTAAAAACTCTTTTAAGCACTTATAGTGTTTATTTTCTTACTCTTACCTACGCCTTGATACATTCTCAAACACGAGGAGAAAAGCCGCAAACATTCAATTACCACAGCCAATTAGGTGATGAAATTGTGTAATGATGTTTAATTTCAGCATTTCATTTAGAAAATGAGGAAGACTCTCATTCTCTTTCCGGGTGCTGCAATTCTAGGGGATTCTAGTGCCTTACTGGAGTTTTGTTTCAGATCTTTATTTTTTCTTTTTAAGAAAAGTCATTGGAAGCCTTTGTGGTGTATCTACAAGATTAACATTTGAAGTATAGCAAGTAAGGAAATGAGTTCATTATCATGCAAATATTTATCATCATGTCTTTTTCATTACGTAGGTATTTCCAGATACGGCACATCTTAAGTCTTTTATGTAAAAGTATCAAAGATTAGTTTATAAATCCGAAACCCAGAACAAAATTTATTTAAAATTAGACAATGAATACTTGGCATATAACTGTCATTTTTAACTGAAGAATTTAGACAAAGGGAATTTTCTTGAGGAGAGAGAGAGAGAGAGAGAGAGAGAGAGAGAGAGAGAGAGAGAGAGAGAGAGAGAGAGAGAGAGAGAGAGAGAGAGAGAGAGAGAGAGAGAGAGAGAGAGAGATGTTAAACAATTCCATAGATAAAAGTGGACTCATTGTTTAAACAAATTAATTTCTCCCACATTCCAAAAAGCTATTTGCCTCTCCAATATCGCTAAATAAATTCATCCATATAAATTGCTTTTAGACTGTATATACTCTATTTTTTCAGATAGCTTTGCACAGATTTATAATTCAGTATGATTAGTAGTATTCAGCTGAATTATTTTGAACACTGAATATGAATAGTAGTTTGTGCACAAATGGGAAATGAAGTTTTTACACATTAGATAATAAATTGAAAGGACGTTTGGGTGATGATGGTCAGGTAAATATATCTTGTGACTCTGATTCTCTAAGATTATACACACAAAGTCTCAGGTTCTATCCCATTAGTGCTCCGTATTGCAACGGTTTGCCAGAATTTCATGGACAAAAGAGAGAGGGAATAATAAGCTTCGAGTTGTAGCCTCACTTACTTCGCTTTGGCAATTGAGCACACAGTTAGGTGTGTGTGTGTGGTGAGGGGGGAGGTTCAATAGGTTGCTCAATTAAATACTCTGATTCCAAGCACGAAGTGTCAGCATAATTTACTTAAAGTTTACTTGTACATCATCATTTCGCCAGTATCAATTAAGTATAAGAAGGAAAAATTAATCGACTCCTTAATTGAGTACATCTAATCGTATTGGCATGCTAAGTGAATTACGACATGAAATATGAAAGAATTGTCCAAGGACACTTACATCCTTTGGCTTAAGACTTTTGTATTGGCAGTTTCCTTCTTTTCATCTCTCCTTAGATTAAAATTGCATTATATCCTTAGTTATCGTGTAATGAAGTACCGTTAGAAGGAAACTGAATTTATATGCATTAAACCTGCTCGAGGCAGAAATACAACGTTTGTACCTGGTTATTTCTCTTTCACTGTCATTGACTCCACTGGAAGTACAGACTTGCATAATGGAATTGGTATAGCATAATACTGCCTTCTTGATGTTTTGTATCTCTCTCTCTCTCTCTCTCTCTCTCTCTCTCTCTCTCTCTCTCTCTCTCTCTCTCTCTCTCTCTCTCTCTCTCTCTCTCTCTCTCTCTCTCTCTCTCTCTCTCTCTCTCTCTCTCTTACTCTTGCATATAATGTACTCTGTGCTGCCATACTGTGAGTTGTGTGTTAGTATGCACCAATGTTTTATCAATGTGTACACCTCCCTGTAAACTATGTTCAATTCTTGGTTTTGTATCCATTTGAAGCATTATTTGTATGAACTCATGTAATGTCTGACGCCTTGGCGCAATAAATTAATAAAATAAATAAATAATCTCTCTCTCTCATAAGGTAATTGGATGTGCCACAAAGTGCCATGAGAGTACCTTCTGTAGTATGGGTAGGGGGTAGGTAAGAGAAGAGGAGGAGGGATATTTTGAATGAGATTCGGAAATTCATTTTGCTCTAACATTGCAATTGGAATTTGCTTCAGAGAATACTTGTTACAGATATTCATCGCTATTTTATATATTACTGTATGAATATATTAACTTAATTTATATATATATTCATTTATTTATCAATTGTGTTTTCAGCAATTACTCATATTCACTGAGTTGATGTTTTCTCGTGTTTTCTCATATATATTTTTGCCAATGTTAGCAAAATAGTTATTAAAGTTTTCCGCTTTGTCTTTCAACTCTGTAATATTTTCATAACTTTCTGAGGTACTCTTTTCATTTGGTATCATGCTTCTTATCACTTTCCATGTTGCTGCTGTATCATGTCTAAAGTCATTAAATAGTTTTTTTGTAAAAGTCATTTTTACTTACATAGATGAGAGATCTGACACGTTTCTTTTCTGTTTTATAACGTTCTCGGAGAGCCATATCATATCTATTAATTTTTAGCTCTTTTTGTATTTGATTTCTGATTTGCATTGCCTCTTTGATGTCATTAGTTAGCCAGGGGGCTGAGGGGCGGGTTATTTTTCTTGTTACAATGGGTACACAACTATCTAAGCATTCACAGGAGACTTTTGTTAGAATCTCAACCTGCAAATCGACGTTGTCTGTGTTTTTAATTCTATTAAGTGCATTTGAGTTGTTGATTAATGTTTCACAAAAGATATCAGGGAATTAACTTTTTTGAAACCGGAATGTCTTGAAGAGAGGTTTCCTTTTGGGCTTGTTTATGTTTAGCATAGGAATGTTCAGCTTGTGGTCTGCAATTGGGCAGGAAACTACGTCCAAATAGGGCATACTTCCCACTTTTTTTGTTATTATCAAGAATGTCTCAAATTCACACAAAATTACAAAAACCTACAAGAGATACATTTTCATGTAATTTCAAAGAAGTATTTTACATAATGAATAAAACTGAATAGGCATAGAAATGGAGTTCTATATTATAATGAGATATGTTGGAATAATAAAATCTTTCTTTGTAGGTCAGATTGGGAACATCTCATATGCCTGTTGGGGAAAAGTGAGGAAGACTCGTGGTGTGAATGATAAACATTATATTCAAGATATTTGTATTCCTAGTAATCCGCTCATAAAAGTAAGCTGTTCACAAAAGTTTGAGAAGCTTTTTCAGCTAATAATAATAATAATAATAATAATAATAATAATAATAATAATAATAATAATAATAATAATAATAATAATAATAATAATAATAATAATAATAATAATAATAATAATAATAATAATAATAATAATAATAATAATAATAATAATAATAATAATAATAATAATAATAATAGCAATAATAATAATAATAGAGGAAATCCATACTGGGTAGATGACTGCACATTTTTCAATAAAGAAGATATTAAATTGATGCCTATCCTCTTCCAGATGTGGGAAAACAGTTGGAAGAAAAATATTCGTTACACATCTCTTATTTCCATTCACATCTGGCATGTCACAACAGTCTCCATCTCTGTTTCTCTTTACTTTGCTTTCTTCATGCCCAGGCTCGATTAAGGCAGTTTTTTCCCGTCCTGGTGTCATAATTATAGAAAAAAAAATCATAAAGTTTAACTTCTTCCTTCTTCTTCTCACAAATTTTGCGCAATAGAGATTTTCGGAGCCTGAGTTGGTGAAGATGAGCAGTGTATTTGATATCTAGTGTATGTATTGCAAAGCTTTGTCAATTTTGTTTAGATAAAAAAAAAAGCGAGGAAATGAGTATAAAATTCATACTAATAAACAGGCAATGCAAAGTAGAAAGTAAAAGGTATTATATCTATTCTTTTCATGGCTTAGGATAATATTGAGGTACACTTTATTTCCTGCTGGCTAGTACAGTGGTAACTCGCTGGTTTCGCATTCACGAGGCCGAAAGATCGGTTCCCGTCCAAGACCGAGAGTTTAAGCTGTTTACTGGCAGGAACTGCTGTGGTTGGACACCACAGTGGGGGGTTGGGGCTTGCCCCGGCTGACGAATACCCATTGTATAATGATATGGAAATAAAGGTTTATTATTATTGCAAGGCAAAGAAACTTACAAGAATATGAAACATGACTGTGCTGCCGTCATTGCAGGTTGATATTTCTTTATATACATCCTCCCATAAGTGGATTTTTTAATTGTGCAAAACTTTCTGTATAGTATATCTGATGTAGAATTTTTGGATATTCGCTACAGTACGAATATTTCCTACATCCTGTGATACTTATGTTAGAGAATGAATATATTCCATCAATGCTTTTGTCTCTTAACCTCATCCTGGTTCTATACAAGTGAAGAAAATATGGTGGAGATTGTATTGCCTTTACATGTGAGTACTTATTTTCATTTGATTTTTAATATAGATTTCTAGTCGTTCAGAATGTGCAGCAACTTCGTATACTTATCTAAGAATAAGATATATAGCGGATAACTTAACTTATTAGAATTTAGTTTTCACTTGAATATAGATTAATCGCGCGTTACACTCAAAAGATGCCAAATTATTCGTGCTACCTACCGTATATTATTTCAAAATTAATTTTAGTTTGTCAATGCAGAATATAAAGTGTATCGGATCTTTAAGCTTGCTTAATTTTTTTGAGTGAATGAGATGCAGCTTTGTGTATTCATGCTAATTAGTCTTAGAAACCACATTTTTTTAGTCTAGTAGGTGCCAAATATGAGTCAACTTAGGGGTATTTAATGTAGCAACCCGTTTTTGCAAGCATTACTTTATTATCATTTGCTTGTATCGAAGCATACTTAAATCTGGTTAAGCTATTTTATACAGATTTTGGATGTTGATTCTATAGTGATGTGGGCTATTATTTTCATTCATAATGAATGTAATTAGAATAGTTTATTAGCAAAAATTTAGATTGTCGTTATGCATATATCTCTAACTAACTTTAACGTGGATAAGTAGCATATGGCCTAGAATAGGATGAGGCGAGGATGTTGTGATTAAGTGTGATATGTGATTGGTAAGCTGGGGGTATATTAATGTTTGCCTTAAATCAATAATAAAACAGTAATAAGGAATAAATACGACGAAGCCCTGTTCCATCAGGTATTTTATACGAACTATGAGCACAGGGATAGCTCTTGTTTTATATATTGTTATGCATAAGGATTATATTTGGAATAGTAACACACAATATTCACAAAAACCCTAGATTTTTTGAAGCATGTATTCCTGATATTCTTAAATGTAATCTTGTTGAAAATGCTCACTTTCCTTTGCAGAGATTCTTTTATACACATCTTGTTGAAAATAACCGCTGTCCTGAGCAAAGACTCTTTTATATATCTTTTGTTGAATATAACCATTTTTTGTGACCTCTTGACCACATTTTCAGGGAGGTGAGCGTAATGGTGTCTTTGGTGATGTGATTTTTGCATGCAAGATTCTCAGCAACAAATTTATCCAGGGCCCTCCCATGGCTATAATATCTATTCCTGTGGAGTTTCCTGGATTACATGTTGACCTGAAATTGTCATAATTTTAGAATTTGCAATGTTGAACAGAAATATTTTAATTTTGATAAGGCATGGGAACATATATTGGCTATATTGCCTACGTAAATTATAAGCGCTAAAAATGCTTATACTGACCCCATTATTTGTGCCACACTATTAGTACACTAGACTGTTAATGCACTTATAATATGTTATTTGAGATATCATAGCAGAATGAAAAATTTAAAAAACTAGACAGCTCAGATGTGATGTCAAACATATCTTCAAGTTATGGTGTAACAAAATGTACATGGTCATAAAACTTGTCTTTAGAATATTTTGTAACATTTATTACATAGTTATTATATATGTAGAGCTTTTTAACCACGTGTGTCTGTATGTATGCATATGTATGTGCGTAATTGCTTATTTTCAATTATCCATGTTCACAGATAAGAGCCTTGAGCTAAAATTTCTTCATCTCCTGGTCGGTTTTTCGATTCATGGCCACCATTATTTTTTTTTTAATGTTGTGAATCAATTAAGCGTTGCTAGTTCCCTCTCCCGCCAATGTATACCTAAAGAAGTACAGGGTGTCCATAAAGACTCTTTTCAATTTAAAAAAAAAAAAAATATATATATATATATATATATATATATATATATATATATATATATATATATATATATATTACAAAAGCAAATGAACAGAGATATATATATATGGAAGTCATTACATAATAAGGAGTAATTTTTTTTTTATCATTTAATATGCCTCTATATGGGCACCAATAGTTGCATGAAGCACATCAAGTCGGTACTCGGTTTCTTGCCATGTTCGTTGTAGCATAGCTTCGTCAATGGTGGCAATGACATCAGTAATCCTTTGCTTGTGATCAATGATGTCCCGTATCTTTGTTTGGTATGCGATATCTTTAACATAACCCCATAGAAAGAAGTCCAGGGGAGTGATAGCTGGTGAACAAGGTGGCCAGGGAATTAGGCCATCCCTTTCAATCCACTGGTCTGGAAATCTTTGAGTTATGAACTCACGAACATGTAGTCCCCAGTATGGTGGTGCACCATCTTGCTGGAAAAAGATGTTTGGTTGAAGTTCATCTAGTTCTGGTGCCACATATTCAGTCAAAAGGTCAAGGCAAACATCTGCAGTAATTAATGTCTCGCTGAAGAAAAATGGACCAATGATTCGATTGCACATGATACCACATCACACATTCACCTTTGGACTATCTCGGTGAAGCTCCCTAGTCACATGGGGTTTTTCTGATCCCCGGATTCTAACAATATTTGTGTCCAGTTTCCCTGAAGCATGGAAGGTTTCCTCATCACTAAATCAAACTCGGTTGTGGAACGTTCCATCCATAGAAATTTGTCCCAGCATGTTAACTACAAACTCTTTCCGTCTTGGTTTATCATTTGGTTTGAGTACCATTATGAGTTGCACTTTGTAAGCTTACAATCGCAAGTTTTTGTGTAGGACATCGTGCACTATTGAACGTAGTAGGTGTAAGTGTTTGGCAAAAGTGCAGATGGATTGTGTATAAGAACGATCAAAGGCTTGTCTTACATGATCGATGTTTTCCTCAGGTGTTCTTGGTCATCAACTCCTCCCTTTATCCAACACTGTTTCCGTCTCCATAACTTTATTATGCCATGTATGAATTAACAGACATTACAGTGGATCTCTTGGATGCTTAGTACTGTAGTTTCGCTGAATTTGCCTAACCGATTTTGCTTCAATAAACCTTGACACTCATTGTACCTTTTCTTGAGGAGTAGCCATTTTTTAGGGGTTCATTAAACAGTCTTTCTTTCATCAACAGGATTCTTGAAATACACAAATGCAATGCAATTAGAAACTTTGATAACTGTTGAGAACATAAAACAAATCTGATTAAAATATTTCATTAATGGCTTTTGCAATATTTTTTTTTAAATTGTAAAGAGACTTAATGGACACTGTCTTTTCATTCAATCTTGAAACGACTACTGCTTAATAATTTCTAGTATGCAATGCCATAAACTAATATGATCCACCCTGTAGACAGTTAGGGTTTTCTTACAATCATTTGGCAAGTATTTTTACTTTTTACTCTTTATAATTTTGATTCATCTGCAGTAATATTGAAAAGAGAATTTACACACTCAATTATATGCTATGCATATGGCTTCCAGTACCCGATATAGTGGGGTGCTCTGAATCTCCGGGGAAATTCTTGACTCCATTATTGGCTTGAGGGTAGACACGCTTGATGGTGGTTATAATGCTACCCTTAACATTACACCTCCTGACAGATCTACTTCTTTCACTTTTCACTTTTCTGACATTCATGGTCTAAACTCTAATCTTTCGTCTATGGAACAGCACATAGGTACATCCCTACCTAACCTCCTCCTTCTCTCTCTAACCCAGCTGTCTAGCCATGCTTCCACAGTACCATTTCAAAGCTCTTACTACAACCTGCATTCTCATTTCCGTTCTAAATGTTGGGTATATTCCTACTGCAACGCTAACACTCTTGCTGCAAGGCTCAAAGACCATGAATCTCCTGACTTTGATGTTCTCTGACTAAAAATCTATCTCTTCACTACCACTGTATTCCTTTGCTTCAGCTTCAGTTCTCCAAACCTCACTGAATTAATGCCTTTCTTTGAATATCAGTCATTTTGCCATGAGTCCTTACAATCTTCTCAGCCACACGCTGAAGTTCTCTATGTTGGAGACTTCAATTTACACCATAGTGAGTGGCTTAAATCTTTACACACTGATGTGGGAGTAGATTATCAAACATCCTACTCATGTCCTGAACGACACGAACAAGCAGCCAACACTCTTGACCTATTTCTTACGTCTAATATTAAAGCTACTCATATTCTGTGCTTTCACCTCAGAGTGAATCTGACCACTCTGTGATCTCAACCTCTTCCATTTTTGCTCCCCCTTCATTATTTCCTTCAACTCAGCTCCGCTTTTAGCACTTTGACAGTACCCAATTTGGAGACTGCATAATTTCCTCTTTGACTTCTAGTTTGATGAATATTGGTTTTAGTTCTGCAACCCCGATCAGGTAGCCCTAAAAGTTGTCGACATCATAACCTCGGGAATGGAGGTTTCATCCTCTCTTCTATGGAGACTTTTTCTGCCCCTAATCCTTGGTTTGACCGTGCCTGCTGCATGGCTATTTAGGCCAGGTATCGGACACACCATTCGCATCTTCTTCTGATTTAACTCGCTTCACTTTTATTACAGCTAGGAATCGCTATACTTCTAAGATTTGAAGGTGTTAAGCTTCCTTTATAAGTTGGAGAATTTATGAACTTGATTCCTCTCCTACTGATAAATGTTTCTGGTTCTTAGCCAAAATTCTCGCCAAAATCTTCGCTCTGATGGTTCTATAGCTTGCTCTCCCGCTGACAAAGCCACCCTCTTTGGCTCTCCTCTTTCTGTCAGCTCTTCCATAAACGATTGCTGCACACCTGTCCCACTTTCTTCACCCCTCTCTAAACCTATGCCCTCCCTTTTCCTTTATTCACACAGATTTCATAAGGTTCTTTGCTCTCTAAAGGCAAACGAGGTATCTGGTCCCAAAGGTATCCCCACAAGGTTCCTTAAGGAGTTTGCAGATAAAGTGGCTCCCGTGCTTTGCCGTCTTTTTTGCCTCATTCTCTCAATCAATATCCATCCTTCATCTTGGAACAACATATATCTAGGAAGTGTGACTGCTCTATTCCTTTAAACTACCGACCATTTGAACTAACCTCTTATATTGCTATAGTTTCGAGACTATGCTCACTTCTCACTTCTTGAAATATCTTGAATCAAACTTGCTTACCTTCTATCACCAGTGCAGCTTCCACAAGGTAAGATCCACTGGTGACCTCCTGTCCTATCTCTCTCTAAATAGTCATCTTCTTTGGAGAACTATGCGGAATTCTATGTTCTTGCCTTGATATCTCTAAGGTTTTAGACATAGTCTGGCACAAGGCTCTGTTGATCAAACTCCTTGCATAAGGCTTTACCTCTTCTATCTGTTCTCTGGATAGTTTTCTTTCTGACCATTTTATATCTGTAGTTGTTGACGGTGCAACGTCAAGACCATTCCCTGTTACCAGTGGTAATCCAAAGGCTCTGTTCTTTCACCTATTCTGTTCCTTCTATTCATCAATGATCTTCTTCAGTGCCCTTCTTCCTCTCATGCCTTTCCTGACAATTCTACCCATCATTTTTTTCTCTCGTTTTCTTCACCCTCTTTATCTGTTTCCCTTGATTGGTCTTTTACCACTCTTTCTTCTACTCTCAACTCCGATTTGCAAAAGGTATATGAGTGGTACACACATAATTTAGTTAAATTTAAGACAGTTTCTTGCTGTGTGTTTATCTTCTTCTCCAAATAATCCTATTGTTTGCAAAACTAACGAAATTTACCCTCTAAATTCTGTTAACATATTAAGAATCCAGATAGCCTTTAACTTGTCTTGGAGGATTCACATAATTTCTAATTTTCAATCCAAGAAAAATTGCGATTCTGTTTCATTTTCATCATTACTTTTCCTCTTTATAGTTATTTAGAATCTACAAAGGTCTTATCCGTCAATGTTTTTCGTACTGCTCACACATCTGGGGTGCTTCTTCATATTCTTGACTTCTTGACAGGGTTCAATCAAAGGTTGTCAAACTCATAATTGACCCTTTTCTTACTTGAAACATAGATTTTCTTTCTTTTCCCTGTAAGGTATCATACCATCTTTATTCTATCACTACTAGTTCCATTGCTGTTCTGTCAAGTTGGCGATTTGCATCATTCTCCTACTGCCAATGCAAAGTAACACTCGTAAAGCGGCCTTGTCTGACAGGTATTATGTGGAGATTTGTAGCTTGCAGGTTTGTCGGTGCAGCAAGTGCTTCCTCCCAGCCACCTCCGACTCTGGAACTCTCAAGAAGCTTTTGTCTATCTTAATTCTTATTAGTTATCTTCCTTGAAAAACGGAGCTATCGTCATCTCAGGGCCTAACCCTGCCATATGTCTGTGTCCTACATACTTCAGCTATTCATTCAGCCTCTCGTTTTCATGTATTGTATCATTACCCTGTCTTTACCTTGTCTTTAATCTTTTACATTTCCTTTGTCTTAATGTTATCTTCGTGGTCGTATCTTTATTAATAAGAGCCATTTTTGCTGTCTATCCCATCGTCAGAATCTTAATATATATATATATATATATATATATATATATATATATATATATATATATATATATATATATATATATATATATATATATATATATATATATATATATATATATATATATATATATATATATATATATATATATATATATATATATATATATATATATATATATATATATATATATATATATATATATATATATATATATATATATATATATGTATATATATATATATATATATATATATATATATATATATATATATATATATATATATATATATATATATATATATATATATATATATATATATATATATATATATATATATATATATATATATATATATATATATATATATATGTATATATATATTTATATATATACCTATATATATATATATATATATATATATATATATATATATATATATATATATATATATATATATATATATATATATATATATATATATATATATATATATATATATATATATATATATATATATATATATATATATATATATATATATATATATATATATATATATATATATATATATATATATATATATATATATATATATATATATATATATATATATATATATATATATATATATATATATATATATATATATATATATATATATATATATATATATATATATATATATATATATATATATATATATATATATATATATATATATATATATATATATATATATATATATATATATATATATATATATATATATATATATATATATATATATATATATATATATATATATATATATATATATATATATATATATATATATATATATATATATATATATATATATATATATATATATATATATATATATATATATATATATATATATATATATATTTACTCGAGCCAATGCACCCAAATCATAATCATCTCTATATCCGTGAATTATTCAACCTGCTCATGAACAATTGAAATGAAGTTCATATTCCCTTTTCAATTATTAATACTGTGTCAGTAACAAATTTCTTTTTTGATCTGATGTGCTTCGCCCTCGTTTAGTAAATAATAATATAATTATCTTTATGAAATGAGACAAAACTGCATAAAGTATCATCATATTGTTAGATATGTAATTAGATTTTGATATAAAATAATGAAGAATATAGTTTAATGAAATATATGAAAAAGTAATACTTCCTAAACTATACAGTTTTCGCTATTAATAATTAGTCTTATATAAATGATGAATATAAATAAATATTACTTTCCCAGAGGAATAGTTATTCCCCGGTAAATGTCTGCATAATAATAGTAAACTCAGCTACAACTCGGACTTACTTAGAGGAAAGTTAAAACAGACTTGCACAGAGGAAAATAAAATGGACCTACATAGAGGAAAATAATATGCTGTTCTTTCAAGAACAAAAAATCTTCCTACACCATAAAATATCAAACCAAGCAATGGAATCTATTTTTTTTTTTTTTTTACTACTTTAGACTCTTAATTTTTCACGATACAAAGTCACTGGCGCTATTTCTCATTTGTATCTAGCGTCGCATTGCAGCCTCATGTACAGTTTTTTTCTTACATTAAGGATGTCTGTGCAGAGGAAAATTAATCTCGGAAATAAAAGAATAGAGATATAATTTTCACACTGATAGTGCATATTATGAAATATTGAAAGGGAACTTGCTTAAGGCTTTGCATTCATAGTACTGCAACTTATCTATAACTTTATTAAATTCTAAGGCATCCAAACTGTCAATAAGCCAAATATGAGCTTTTTATAATATTTGCGACTTAAAATTATAATTTAAAGTTATTATTCCCGATTAATAAATGTTTTTATTTGATAAGTCATCAATAAAGTGACAATGTCATAGAGTTTCTGAGCCAAATAATCCAAGATTTGTAATCATCTATTAACCATATAATTTACATTATTACTGGAATATCCATAAGCCAATTTGTTTATTAGAAAATATTAAAAGGTTCCTAAAATTTATCATTTTAAGAAAGGCTGCAATATTCATACAATGAATTATTTTATGATATAAGAATACTATAAGCCAAAATATATAAGAGCAGATTCTCGTTAACGTAATTAAGTCTCATGAATGGAGTTTTAAAACTATGGTTTTCAGCATTCTCAAACATCAGGCCCCTCACATGAACAGCAAGGTATGGCATTATAGAACTTGCTTGTAAAACATATGCATACCTGAGACGACATTCAGACCCTAGTTTTTCTTTTATGTACAGCAATTTTTGTAAGTGAAAGTATAATAAAGTTGATATGAAGTAATAAAATAAATAGGTAAAAGAGCTTATTTTACATATATCTTATTGTGCAAAAAAAAAAAAATAATAATAATAATACATACATACATATACCTTGGCTGTTTCCCCCTTTAATTGGGGGGTAGCCGACATCAAGAAAGGAAAACAAATAGGGGGATTACTTTGCTCTATGGGCAATGACGAGGGAGCTAGCGACCGTTCAGATGGCACTGCTGGAGTGCCACAGCCCATCCTCCCGGCTCTTCCACAACCTGTGTCGCTTCACAACTGCCAGCTCCTCCTACTGCCCCTACCACAGGGCTATCTCTGTAAGATGCAGCCCCGTGGTAACAGCAGATGCCCATCAGAGCTGTGTCACAATCGCTCGCCACTCATTCCTATTCCTAGCACGCTCGCTTGCTTCCCTCACATCCATCCTCCTATCATTCAGGGCTCTCCTTACTCCATCCATCCATCCAAACCTAGGCCTCCCTCTAGCATTTCTCCCATCAACTCTCACATTCATCACCTTTTTCAGCAGCCTTTCATCATCCATCCTTTCCACATGCCCAAACCATCTCAGAACATTCATATCTACTCTGGCTGCAATTTCTCTCCTCACACCCGTTCTTGCTCTCACCACTTCATTCCTAACCCTATCCAATCGAGATACACCAATCATACTCCTCAGGCATTTCATCTCAAACACATTTAGTTTCCATCTCTCACTTACTTTCATACCCCATAACTCTGATCCATACATCACAGTTGGCACAACCACTTTCTCATACAAAACTTTCTTAACATTCATTTCCAACCCTCTATTCTTCATCACTTTTTTTCAATGCACCCAACACTTTACATCCTTCATTCACTCTGTGACACACATCTGCTTCCACTCCACCATTTGCAGCTATAACCGAGCCTAAATACTTAAACTGATTAACCTCCTCAAGTGTCTCTCCATTCAACATAACATTTAATCCAGCGCCATCCTCATTTCTTGTACACCTCATAACCTTACTCTTTCCCACATTCACTCGCAGCTTCCTTCTCTCACGCACCATTCCAAATTCTGACACTAACTGAAACAGCTTTTCCTCTGAATCTGCCACCACCACAGTATCATCTGCAAACAGCAACTGATTCTGCTCCAACTCGTTATCATCCCCATCTACCATTCTCAAACCTCGACCACGCACTCGCTCATTCACCTCTCTTACAACTCCATCAATATACAAATTGAACAGCCATGGTGACATCACACATCCCTGTCTCAGTCCCACACTCACTGGAAACCACTCACTCACTTCATTCCCTACCCTAACACAAGCTCTACTACCCTCATACAAACTCTTCACTGCATGCAACAATTTACCATTGATTCCATATAATCTCAAAACATTCCACATAATAATAATAATGATAATAATAATAATAATAATAATAATAATAATAATAATAATAATAATAATAATAATAATAATAATAATAATAATAATAATAATAATAATAATAATAATAATAATAATAATAATAATAATAATAATAATAATAATAAACTAATCCTGCTTATATAATCAAATTATCCTGTTTTTCATTGCTCATTCTGTGGGATTCTAGCTAATGTTCTAAGAATAGATACTATATAGAAAAAGCCCAAAGCATGGCAATACATAAGTTGCAATATTAACATATCCTTTATTTCTTCAATAGTAATTCGTTGTGTTTTTACGCAACACATCGTTGCTACTACTTCAGCTAGAATAAAAAAAGGAACAATAATCAACAATAAAAGCTTCACAAAATTTTACATGGTACAGAAAATTAGACACATCAGACCCATCTAAATAATGTCAACACATCCAAGTTGCGAGAAGTGGAAAGTAATTTCAGAAACTTTTCCTATAGAGTGTTCCAAATGACGCTCCAATTTTCCTTTGCACCAAACCACAAGAGAATCCAGATATATTTTCTCAGCTATTCAGAAAATTGAGGAAAATGGGAAATTGAGAAGTTTCAACATTTTACTTGGGTACGATTTCATGGCTCACCACAAACGTTTAAATATATATGAGACGCTTTGCTTTACTGTATATTCTCGTTTGTTTTCTTGAAGGCTTATCCCACTAAATAACATCAAATTAGATAAATGATTAGATACATAAATAATGAAAAAGTAAATAAATAAATAAATAAATAACAAAATAAAAATTGACTTCTATTATAATTTGCATTTCGGCATTCTGAGTATGTGAATGCATTGTAGCCAGCATATATGGATATATTATAGGTTCAACTCTCTCTACAATAGCTTTTATAAAAGAAAGACTAACAAACAACTCGCTTTGGAAACATTACGAGCTTACATTATTATTTAAACAAGTAACTTTTATTCCAAAACTTGTAATAGGGATGTATGTAGCAATTGAATTTATCTTTAAATCTGATCATTTATATAATTATTTAATGTGCTTCTCGTTATGCAATATAAGGGATGTAAGGTTCATCTGTTTTTTCTTCTTCATTTTTCTTCAAGTGATAAAATTTTCTTTTCTCTTTCTTTATGGAGATGAGTTAATTTATCTCCCTAGGAAATGACCTACTTTTGCACTTAAGTAAAAACTTTGCGTCGTGCAGAAAAAAAGGAAAATAAATGAAAATAATAGAAAGATAGTAAAAATATTTCGTCAACCAAAACATCTGAGTTTCATATTCATGTGCCATTTTTAGTCAATATATATTTTCTTGTCTTTTGTTATTTATAAGTTAATTCTGCTTATATATTCATTTACAATTCAAATCACAAAGTTTCACAAACGAATTAATAAAAAGCTTTAACCTTTGTAGAAATTTGAGATAGTTTTGCTTCAGAAACGTATTTCAATTCACTTCTATCTTCTTTATATTACTTAAATATTATACCCCTTCAAAATGTATTTACCATTCATTTGTCATTTGACTTACAAATATATGACAAAGCATTTATCAAATAGAATGTGGAAATTTCACTCATATAAACTTATGGATATGAATGGAAAGGCTGAACATTTTTAGAATATAATAGACTTTCAGTGCTACTGAAAACTAGCAACGTTTCATGCTTTCATCAACAGAGAAGTAACGAGGATCTATACTGGAATAATGAAAGCATATGCAATAGAGAGAGAGAGAGAGAATATATATATATATATATATATATATATATATATATATATATATATATATATATATATATATATATATATATATATATATATATATATATATATATATATATATATATATATATATATATATATATATATATATATATATATATATATATATATATATATATATATATATATATATATATATATATATATATATATATATATATATATATATATATATATATATATATATATATATATATATATATATATATATATATATATATATATATATATATATATATATATATATATATATATATATATATATATATATATATATATATATATATATATATATATATATATATATATATATATATATATATATATATATATATATATATATATATATATATATATATATATATATATATATATATATATATATATATATATATATATATATATATATATATATATATATATATATATATATATATATATATATATATATATATATATATATATATATATATATATATATATATATATATATATATATATATATATATATATATATATATATATATATATATATATATATATATATATATATATATATATATATATATATATATATATATATATATATATATATATATATATATATATATATATATATATATATATATATATATATATATATATATATATATATATATATATATATATATATATATATATATATATATATATATATATATATATATATATATATATATATATATATATATATATATATATATATATATATATATATATATATATATATATATATATATATATATATATATATATATATATATATATATATATATATATATATATATATATATATATATATATATATATATATATATATATATATATATATATATATATATATATATATATATATATATATATATATATATATATATATATATATATATATATATATATATATATATATATATATATATATATATATATATATATATATATATATATATATATATATATATATATATATATATATATATATATATATATATATATATATATATATATATATATATATATATATATATATATATATATATATATATATATATATATATATATATATATATATATATATATATATATATATATACTATATATATATATATATATATATATATATATATATATATATATATATATATATATATATATATATATATATATATATATATATATATATATATATATATATATATATATATATATATATATATATATATATATATATATATATATATATATATATATATATATATATATATATATATATATATATATATATATATATATATATATATATATATATATATATATATATATATATATATATATATATATATATATATATATATATATATATATATATATATATATATATATATATATATATATATATATATATATATATATATATATATATATATATATATATATATATATATATATATATATATATATATATATATATATATATATATATATATATATATATATATATATATATATATATATATATATATATATATATATATATATATATATATATATATATATATATATATATATATATATATATATATATATATATATATATATATATATATATATATATATATATATATATATATATATATATATATATATATATATATATATATATATATATATATATATATATATATATATATATATATATATATATATATATATATATATATATATATATATATATATATATATATATATATATATATATATATATATATATATATATATATATATATATATATATATATATATATATATATATATATATATATATATATATATATATATATATATATATATATATATATATATATATATATATATATATATATATATATATATATATATATATATATATATATATATATATATATATATATATATATATATATATATATATATATATATATATATATATATATATATATATATATATATATATATATATATATATATATATATATATATATATATATATATATATATATATATATATATATATATATATATATATATATATATATATATATATATATATATATATATATATATATATATATATATATATATATATATATATATATATATATATATATATATATATATATATATATATATATATATATATATATATATATATATATATATATATATATATATATATATATATATATATATATATATATATATATATATATATATATATATATATATATATATATATATTCAATGTCGGTAACCCCAAGTGGTGTGCTGGGGAGGAATCTTCATAACAATTTATACCCAAGGAGCTGCAAGGAGTATTCAAGACATGTTTGGCTTCTGGAGAATGTGTGCATTGACTCGGC
>JAXCGZ010011807.1:52500-57500 GCA_037179515.1 Halocaridina rubra
GGACCAGTAAGCAACATTAAAAGTTTTTTTTACACGGTATGGAAAATTAGACACATCAGACCCATCCAAAAAATGTCAACTCATCCAAGTTGCGAAAAGTAGAAAAAAAAATCAAAAACTTCTCCCACTGTGTTCCCAAAAGCCGCTTCACTCTTCCCTTGTAGCAAACCTAGAGAAAATCCAGACACATTTTCTCAGCTATTCAGAAAAGGAAGAAAATGAGACAATTTAGGCGTTTCAACATTTTAGTTGGGTACGATTTCATGGTTCACCACAAACGCTCAAAAATATATGATACGTTTTGTTTTCTTGAAGGTTTAACCCACTACATAACATAAAAATAGATAAATGAGTAGATAAATAGATAATGAAAAAAAACTAAATTAATAAATAGCATAAAATAAAAGGAGAGTTCATTTAGAATTTGAATATGGCGCTCTGAGTATGTGAATGCAATGTAGACCGCATATATGGATATATTATAGGTTCAACTTTCTCTAAAATAGCTTTTATAAAAGAAAGACTAACAAACAACTCTCTTTGGAGACATATCACGAGCCTATATTATTACTAAAAGAAGTAACATTTATTCCGAGACTTTGAAAAGAGATTTATGTACCAATTTAATTTATCATTAAATTTGATAATTTATATAATTGTTTAATGTGCTTCTCGTTATGCAATATATGGCACATAAGGTTCATCTGCTAACTTTAAAATTCATTCACTGTTGTTTTGTTTGTTTAATTTTTCATCTATTGATAAAAAAAATTTCTTTTCTCTTTCTCAATGGAGATGAGTTAATTTATCTATCTAAAACATGACCTAATTTTGCACTGAAGTGAAAGCTTTGCGTCGTACATAAGTAAAGGAATATATATATATATATATATATATATATATATATATATATATATATATATATATATATATATATATATATATATATATATATATATATATATATATATTAGAGAGACAAAGAGAGAGAGATTGTGTTAGTTTGTTTTGTATTTGTGTGTTTCATGAGAGAGAGAGAGAGAGAGAGAGAGAGAGAGAGAGAGAGAGAGAGAGAGAGGAGAGAGAGAGAGAGAGAGAGAGAGAGAGAGAGAGAGAGAGAGAGAGAGAGAGAGAGAGAGAGAGAGAGAGAGAGAGAGAGAGAGAGAGAGAGAGAAATTGTGTAAGTGTATTTTTTATTTCTATGTTTCTTATAGAATTTGACAGTTGTTTTTCTCTTTTTATTTGCAGGTTCTAAGCATCGAAGTTTCAACCAAACACCAGAAGTAGCAGAAGAGGAGGAGGGGTAGGAACAAGAGGAGGAGGAGGTTGGCTTTGACGCTGGGGGTGTCAGTTGAAATGATGCGGGTGAAGGAGGACATAAGTAACCCTCCTCTACAACCGTTTGAGCATGCAGCAATGCCCATTCTGGTACTTCCCAAAGATGTTTGACATGGAACTCCTGGACCACCTTGTCTATCAGACGAACCTTTATGCAAAGCAAAGTGACCACAGGACGACCTTCACGACAGAACAATTGGAGATGATTGTATTCCTCAGCATCCTCATCTACATGGGGGTGGTCCACTCTCCTTGCACTGAGACACTGACACGGGGGTGCTCACTCATCTGTACAAAACACCACTTCGTTCAAGACGCTGGCCACTGAAGATCTTTGGGTACTGCCTAGATGTCTGTATTTCTAATGCATGGCTGTTGTACAAGAGAGATGTCACTAAACTTTCAGATAAACCCATGGCCCTGAAGAATTTTCGTCTCTCTATCTCTAGGTACTATAGACTGCACGAGAAATGTGCCTCTCCTGCTCCGGAGGTTGTTTGCAAAGTAACCCTCCCAGTTAGATGTCAGGGGTCATCAACAGTGGCACAGTCAGTCAGGGGTAATACCCTCAATAGACATGTTCCCATCTTTACCCCCATGAGGCAGACATGCAAGGAGTGCTCAACAATGTTACTCTTTGATTTTTTTTTGCTATTGTGAATTTTGTATTTTGTGTTTTGTATTTTGTATAATAAAGGTAAACAAAAGAGTTACATTCTCATTTCCTTATTTGATTATGCTATATTAGTACGTATATTCAATTTTCAATTGAGGGAAAGTTGTAAAAAATAGCAAAATTGTTAATAAAATCTTTATATATGTAAAATAATAATGGTTGAAAAATATCTCAAATAAAAAAAAAATGGCATAAATATAAAATAAAACATGCCAAACATAAAACATGCAATATTTATACAGAAAACTTGAATAAAAACACTTTAGATTGCTTTAGAAAATAACCATAATTTGTTGAAAGACATTCCCTTAACATGCAAAGCATCCAAATTGGGACACTATTGTCAAAAGTCGTTTTCCCGTGAAACCAGCAAAGATCCAGTTGAGGATACTTTGTTTTGGGGGTCTACACCCCCCCCATTTTGAAAAATGTTCTAAGTATAAAGTTCTTAGAAAAAAAATTCTTCTTCAACATACTAAGCGTTTCTCTTTGACATCATTATTTCTTATAGTGCCCGTTAAAGGGTTAAGCCAAAATATATTAGAAAAGAATCTCATTTACGTAATTCATTCTCATGAATGGAGTTTCATAACAATGGTTTTCAGCATTCTCAAACACCAGGTCCCTCACATGAACAAGCAAGGTTGTGGTACAATAGAACATGCTTGTAAAACATGTGAGTAAATGAGACGATACTCAGACCATTAGTTTTTTTTATATTTAGAGCAATATTTGTCAGTGAAAGTATTGTAAAATTAGTATGCAGTGCAGTGGTATGCAGTAAAAATTGAACGTAAAAGAGCCTAGTTTATATATATCCTAGTGTGCAAAATATATATAACAATAAACAAATAAATCCGGCCAATGTGATCAAATTAATTTTCTTTGCTCATTCTGTGGGATTCTAGCAAAGGTTTTACAATTCGATACTATAGAGAAAAAGTTGAAGGCATGGCAATGCATAAGTTGTAATATTAACATATACATTATATCTTCAACAGTAATTCGTTGACATTTACGAAATACATCGTTGCTACCACTGCAGATAAAAAAAAAATCAATATATAAAGTTTCACATAATTTTATGTGATAAGGAATATTAGACATATCAGACCCATCTAAATAATGTCAACTCATCCACTTGCGAGAAGCAGAAGCTGATTTCAGGCATTTTTCCTATAGATATTGCAAAAGTAGCTCCAATTTTTCCTTGTACCAGACCTCCAGAAACATTTTCTCAGCTATTCAGAAAAGAAAAAAATGAGACATTTTAAGCGTTTTAACATTTTAGTTGGCTACGATTTCATGGTTCTCCACAAACACTCAAAAATATATGATTCACTTTGCTTTACTGTATATTTTATTTATTTTCTTGAAGGCTTAACACACTAAATTAGCATGAAATGAAATTAATGAATGGATAAATAAATAATGAAAAAAATTAAATAAATAAATAACAAAATAAAATTTGAGTTCTATTATAATTTGAATTTTGGCGTTCGGAGTATGTGAATGCATTGTAAACTGAATATTTGGATATTTTGTAGTCTCTAATTTCTCGAAAATAGCTTTTATAAGAGAAAGACTAACAAACAACTCTCTTTGGAGACGTGTCATGAGCCTATATTATTACTTTAACAAGTAACTTTTATATCGGAACTTTAAAGAGATTTATGTACCAATTGTATTTTTCTTTAAATTTGATCATTTTTATAATTGTTTAATGTGCTTCTCGTTATGAAATAGATACCACGTAAAGTTCATCTGCTTTCTTTGACTTCTTTCACTGTTTTTATTTTTGTTTCATTTCCCTTCATTGATAAAAATTTGCTTTCCTTTTATTTTATGGAGATGAGTTAATATATCTTCGAATAATATGACCTAATTTTGTACTTAAGTGAAAGCTTTGCGTCGTACAAAAGAAAGGAAAATAAATTACAATAAATAAAAAATAGAATAAAAATATTTCGCCAACCGAGACATCGGTGTTTCATATTCATACGCCACTGTTAATCAATATGTAATTTCTTGCCATTTATTATTTAAAAGTTAATTTTGCTAATAAATTAATTTATCATTCAAGTCACAAAGATTAATAAACAAATAAAATAAAAAGCTTTAATCCTCTTAGATATTTGAGATAGTTATGTCTTACAAAAAAATTATTTTCTTCACTTCTTTTTCAGTTATTTTACTTAAATATTAAACCAGTTCAAAATGTATTTACCGTTCATTTGCCATTTGCCTGACAAATATACGACTAAGCATGTATGAAACGGAATGGCATGTTTTCACGCACATATAGTTACAGAAAGAGTGAAAATTTTAGAACATAGTAGACACACGATACTTTCAGTGCTACTGAAAACTGGCAAAGTTTTAAATGTTTCCATCAACAGAGCAGTAACGACGACCTATACTGGATCAATGAAAGCTTATCCAATATTGAGAAGGAAAGAGAGAGAGAGAGAGAGAGAGAGAGAGAGAGAGAGAGAGAGAGAGAGAGAGAGAGAGAGAGAGAGAGAGAGAGAGAGAGAGAGAGAGAGAGAGAGAGAGAGAGAGAATATATATATATATATATATATATATATATATATATATATATATATATATATATATATATATATATATATATATATATATATATATATATATATATATATATGTATAATATATACACACACATACATACATACATGCATATATATATATATATATATATATATATATATATATATATATATAATATATATATATATATATATATATATATATATATATATATATATATATATATATATTATATATATATATATATATATAATATATATATATTATATATATATATATATCTATATATATATATATATATATATATATATATATATATATATATGCATGCATGCATGCATACATACATACATACATACATACATACATATATATATATATATATATATATATATATATATATATATATATATAT
>JAXCGZ010011808.1:0-63682 GCA_037179515.1 Halocaridina rubra
AATAAAGTGAATATATATGTATCAATTAATAAATAAATTAATATATAAATAAAGAAGACATATATCATACCATTACAACACTCCAAATAAAGAAAGTAAATACACTATGCCACTACAGCATCTTAGATGAACATCAAAAGTGAAACCCAGCAAAATTTACCTTTACCTTTACAATATCTTATTCATAATATAATGACTTACTCACCCTATTTGTTTTTTTTCTAATTTTCAAGATTATATTATCATTAATATTCCTTGGTCCTAAATATTATTTCATCTTTATATCTATTAACCATGTTGCACATCTTATTGAAGAATAAAATGGTGTGCTTTCTCATAAAAAAAAAAAAAGCTGAGACAAAAGAAAACTCCACATTTCGTTATAAAGAAAACGTATATCGTACATGGGGAACACAAACTAAATATATATTCTCTACAATCCTGTGCTATGATTTGAAAGAAAGAGGAAAGTTGAGATAGGATAGTGGTGAAGGAGGGAGAGTTGATGGCGCTGCATGTACACATTTGACCCTTCGGGGACCATCAGCAAAGAAGGGTTAAAGGGGAGCTGGTAACAAAAGTAAAAGGAGCGAACCTTATAACTAATTGCTATACTAAGAGTGAACACTTTCTTTCTGAACACTATTTTGTTCATATTACAGCTTCTCATACCTCTCATTACCTTGGTTATCTCCGAGATGTATATTGTCTTATATTTTTTAGTGACATATCAAAGCTAGAATACAGTATTTACGTAACTGCTAATACAAATAATGTAATTTACAATATTTACACATTTCTGACATATATATATATATATATATATATATATATATATATATATATATATATATATATATATATATATATATATATATATATATATATATATATATATATATATATATATATATAACATTAAAAGTAAGATGGCAATAAAAATTACATGAAAAATAAAAAAAAATGAATTCAAGTAAATCAATAACATAAATAATGTAAAACATTATTATAACATAGAACATTGGCAATACTTATGACATTTGCAATGCTGACTGCCAATACCGACAAAAGGTAATAATTAAATTGAAAATGCAAACAAATAAGTTGATGTAATTTGGATTATTTAATCTTTTTACTAATACTGCATACTTAATATTTTATATACTCATTAGCTTAAAATCAAGCACTTTCTTAGGATTTAAACTTTGTGTTCT
The DNA here is from genome assembly GCA_037179515.1 of Halocaridina rubra. NCBI lineage: Eukaryota > Metazoa > Arthropoda > Malacostraca > Decapoda > Atyidae > Halocaridina > Halocaridina rubra. Next base: position 1,215 of record JAXCGZ010011808.1, read on the forward strand.
CATAAGAGAACGGGTCCATTTTTACCCGCAGTTGACTGTACTCCCAGTCTGATAGCATGTTGATACCTTCACGTCACAACTTAAAGGCAAGTTCAAACTAATTATCATACCATTAGTAGTATTGGATAAATTGTTCATATTGTTCATATTATCAATCATACTATTAGCAAAATAAAGCGAATTACCATTAAACAGAGAATATTTAACATCTACGTCTTTAATAATTACTTCTCCAAAATCAAAACAAATTTGTAATTAGAAAAGCTTAAATTTAGTGTCAATACAGAAATGTACCCAAAAGTAAGATAAACATTCAATAAATAATTCACCTTTTTCTATTGTTGGATACATGCTAGAATGTAATGATAGTTTAAGTGTAGTATTTAGTAATTTACATTCTGTTTCAAGCTTTATAATAATAATAATAATAATAATAATAATAATAATAATAATAATAATAATAATAATAATAATAATAATAATAATAATAATAATAATTCTGTAAGTACTAATATTACTATGCTACTACTCCAAAATTATTATTATTATTATTATTATTATTTCCGAGGCAAAGTACAGTGATCCCTCATTTATCGCGGGGGTTCGGTTCCGGGACTGACCGCGATAGGCGTATTTCTGCGAAGTACGATCACCCTATATGTACATAGGTGTTTTACATTTATTTTTACGTTTACTGTACAAACCGTCCCTGTACTGTTAACAAACCACCCTTTACTTTATTAATAACAGCGTGCAAGCCTAAATTTATATGAAAGTGATAGGTAAACTTACCGTGAATGAGGTGGTAATGACATGGCATCGTCGAGAAGATTGCAGAAGGTCACCGAACGAACCATATTATCATCATGTTCTTGTGAGAGTTGTTGGAGTGCTTTCACGTGTTCATACAGGACTGCCAGACGTTCGAGTGTAAGGACAGGTTCTTCAATTTCCTCGTGGCTCAGTTGCGAAGTGAATTGAATATACAGTACATATGAAAACCCTTGATCATTATGAAAAATATGTAAGTGGAGAGGGCAAGTATCCTATCTGTGATGTTTTGAGATACAGTATACTTTGGACTTTGCACAAACTGGTCTCAATTCAGGTCAGTCTTTAGAAACCAATTGTGTTCCTTCTACTTCTATGATGGAGGTGAATGGCATTGAAAACTGTGAAAATGACACTAATGCTCCCCCAGTAGAGGAAATCAAACAGAAGCTGCTTGAAATTAAAGATGAGTCTGTTGAGGCAAAGGAAACGATACTGATGCTCCCCCAGTAAAGGAAATCTCTTGTAAATCACAGGTTAAAGAAGATCTGCAGAAGCTGCTTGAAATTAAAGAGGAGTCTGTTAAGGCAAAGGAAATGATACTGATGCTCCCCCCAGTAGAGGAAAACTCTTGTAAATCACACGTTAAAGAAGATCTGCAAGAGACACTTGAAATTAAAGAGGGACCTTTTGAGGCATAGGAGACTGTTATCGAAAGAACCCAACCCCTGAAGCATAACATATTAATAAGCACAACGCGAACTGCGCACATGTGAGTTAGACTGAATGAGTGAGGCGAGACAATGGAAGGTGGTGGGAGAACCAAACTTCAATCAAACCGCCAATCAGACCCCATGATACAGAACATGCAGAAAAACAATTCTGTGATTCATCGTCTCTCACCCTTTCAGCAATAGCATTCCATGACCTATCTCACGTAGGTGCAAGCCTTTGTGTTTTCCAAGATGCCAATACAGTGTACGCTATCGTACAGTATTTCACATGGTTCAATACTGTGAAAGTATGTTTAAATTTATGTTTTTTACTATTTTTTGCTGTTTTATTACTCTTAGGCTAGGAAATACTTGTTTTATCAATAAAATAATGAAAATTTCAATATGTACTAGCTCACGTAGGTGCGACCCTTTTCGTTTTCCAAAACGCTGATATCGGTATTGTATTTTACATGGTGTAATACTGTGATTCTTTATGTTTTTTACTATTTACTGTTTTATTATTCTTAGGCTAATAAATACATCTTTTTATCAATAAAATAATGAAGCTACTGGAAATTTTAATATATGCTAGCTCACGTAGGTGTGACCCTTTGGGTTTTCCGAAACGCTGATACCTTCTATGGTGCAGAGTTACATGTTCAAATTTATGTTTTTTTTACTATTTCTTGCTGTTTTATTATTCTTAGGCTTGGAAATACATTTTTGTATCAATAAAATAATGAAAATTTTTGTTTTCAATAAAGAGAAGACTGAAAATTTTTATTTTTTTAATATTTTCGCATATACCTCAAAAAACAAAAACTCACCAAAAAAAAAAAAAAAAACACGATGCACTGAATTCGCAATAGGTGAACCGCGATATAGAGAGGCATTACTGTACCTGTGTTTGTGACTGAAGAGTCAGGTCGAGGATTCGTGGCCCATCACGGTCTGAGGTTTGCAAAAGCATATGCACTTCCAAAACCAAAGTCCTTACCAAGAGGGCACCATCCTGGCCCTTGGTAGAAAAGGAGAGTCCATGGCGTAATACCAATCACTTATTATTATTATTATTATTGTTACCGCCACCCATGGTGGTAGAGAGAGAGAGAGAGAGAGAGAGAGAGAGAGAGAGAGAGAGAGAGAGAGAGAGAGAGAGAGAGAGAGAGAGAGAGCAACATATGTATATATATGTATATACAGAGAGAGAGAGAGAGTGAGAGAGGCACCATGGAGTGTCAGGATAGACAGTACAGGCCCTTGTTCTAGCTTAGTAAGCATAAGCGATACACTGACATACACTATATGAGAAGAGGCAGATTGAGACTGACTGGATTCGAGAGCAGACTTAATATTCAGAGGATTCACTCTGGGCCTCAATTATGTAAGTTATGTGAAGCTAACTGCATTAACCAGTAAGAATTAACATGTAGCATAAAATGATAAATAGAGAGTAAGGATGATGACATTAACTAAATACACCATAGAATCTGAATCTCAGATCAAACCTTAGCACGAGGGTCTGCCCCTCTCATTTTTCTCTTACTTTATTTAATTTTCGTGCTTTTCCCTCCAATTCCCTTATATCCTTAATTCCCTCCCCTTTCTTCCCCTCCTATCCTATCCCATCCTAAAAAAAATAAATAAATAAATAAATAACTACACTTGTGATGCAGAATTGTATAATGTATTCAATGCTTAATAGTTGTTGTTTTATGGCTTCTAGGCAAACCGTACCTATAAAGACGAGTCTTTGATATGGTCCTTTCCTTTATCACCTACTAATAAACTTCACTGCCTTAAAGGCGTCAATAGTTTGCGTAAAGCCCAGAGGGAGATGATGAAGACCAGATGCTGAGGAGACGACAGCTAGGCTACGTCATAGTGGAGAGACTACGGCGACGAAGTAATCAGCTTAAATGAGTCAGAGTGGTGAGCGACCGTGAATGAAATATACTGGGGATGAGCATATGGGAGACTTCAGAGCGAGGATCGAGAATAGATGCAAAAGTGTATGGAGTGAAAAACGAAATTTCAAAAAACTTCAAAAAAAATTCACATAATACATTTCAGCGGGTAATAGAGAGATGAGTCTCAGCCCAGGTAAGGCATAATTTAAGAATTGTGATAGAAAGAGGATCACCTGTCATTTATATGGATAAAATGGTGAGAATGATTAAAGAAAGAGTGGGAATTGATGGTTTTTTGGGAAATATACATACTCTTTTAATGATGGATGACACGGTAATTGTAAGTACATCTCGTGAAAAATACATATCAAAACTTGAGGCTCTATTAGATTATTGTAATGCTTATGGTATGGTGATTAATGAAAATAAGACAAAGTATTTTGTTGTCAATGGAAAAGACAGAGATAAAGAATCAATAGTAATAAACAACATAAAAATAGATTATTGTAAAAAGTATCTGTACTTAGGTGCATGGTTTACTGATGATGCAAAAATGCACTCACTACTTACACAGCATGAAAGCGATGGTACAGCAACATTAAATAAGTTTACTATATTCTGCATAAATAACATGAGTATGCCTTATCCATATAAGGTTAAAGTTATTAAAGCTGCTTTGAGTTCTTCACTTTTGTATGGCTCTAGGAGTTGGTTCACAAGTAATTTAGCTTGCATGGAAAAACTTTATAACAAGGCAGTAAAGTGTTTATTGGGAGAAACAACACTCTAATATCCTTATGTTTAATAGAAAGTGGTTTGAAAGGAGGAGGTCTTCCCTCCGCAACGTGGGAGCGAAGTTCAGGTGTCCCTCCGCAGTGCTACAGTGGTAAGTAAGATACAGTGGTTTGAACGGAGGAGGTTTTCCCTCCACAATGTGGGAGCAGAGTTCAGGTGTCCCTCCGCAGTGCTACAGTGGTAAGTAAGCTACAGTGGTAGAAACGGAGGAGGTTTTCCCTCCGCAACGTAGGAGCGGAGTTCTGGTGTCCTTCCGCAGTGCTACAGTAGTGTGAACGGAGGACGTTTTCCCTCCGCAACATTGGAGCGGAGTTCAGGTGTCCCTCCGCTGTGCTACAATGTTAAGTAAGCTACAGTGGTAGAAACGGAGGAGGTTTTCCCTCCGCAACGTGGGAAGTGGAGTTGTGGAATTCCTCCGTGCTGCTATAGTGGTGTGAACGGAGGAGGTTTTCCATCTGCAACGTGGGAGCGGAGTTTTGGAGTCTTTCCACAGTGCTACAGTAGTATGAACAGAGGAGGTTTTCCCTCCGCAACGTGGGAGCGGAGTTCAGGTGTCCCTCCGTAGTGTTACAGTGGTAAGTAAGCTACAGTGGTGTGAACGGAGGAGGTTGTCCCATAGCAACATGATAGCGGAGTTAAGGTGTCCCTCCACAGTGCTACAGTGGTAAGTTTGCTACAGTGGTATGAACGGAGGAGGTTTTCCCTCCGCAGCGTGGGAACCGGAGTTGAGATATCCCTCTGGAGTGTTACAGTGGTAAGTAAGCTACAGTGGTATGAATGGAAGAGGTTGTCCCTCCGCAACATAAGAACGGAGTTAAGGTGTTCCTCGGCAATGCTACAGTGGTAAGTTTGCTACAGTGGTAAGAACAGAGGAGGTTTTCCCTCAACAACGTGGGAACTGGACTTGAGATATCCCTACGAAATGCTACAGCGGTAAGTTAACTACAGTGGTAAGTACGGAGGAGGTTTTCCCTCCACGATGTAGGAAGGGGATTTGAGGTATCTCTCCGCAGTGCTACAGTGGTATGAACATAGGAGGTTTTCCTTCTGTAATGTGGGAAGCGAGGTGGAGGTATCCTTCTGGAATGCTACAGTGGTAAGTTAGCTACAGTCCATATGCCATGCTGCAATGGTAAGTTAGCTACAGTGGTATGAACGGAGGAGGTTTTCCATCCGCAACGTGGGAATCGGAGTTGAGGTATCCCACCGCAGTTCTACAGTGGTGTGAACATAGGAAGTTTTTTCCATCTGCAATATAGGAAGCGAAGTTGAGGTATCCCTCCGCAGTGCAGGACTTGTTGACTAACCAAAGCGGAGTTGAAATTATCCTTCCGTAATGGTAAAAACAGACTTAAGGTTTTCCATCCGCAGCGTCAGCTTAGTCCGACTGAGGAAAGAGGCAGATCGCTTACCCGAATAAGAAATGGAGGCAAACGATAAGAATAGGAAACTGAATATAGAAATGGGTCCTAGGATGCAGACAACAACTGAAGGTGAGAAGCGAGATGCCAAGATAATTGCAAGAACAGATATAGAGACACACGTGAATGAACGACATGAAGAACTGACAGGCGAGGCACAGGAACTAATGAAGAAACTACCAACAGCAACAGAGGAAGCCCTGATGATCAGTGTCTTGGAGTCTGCCAAGGAATCCATCAGAGGCATAGCTGAACAGATAATGTAGGAGCAGTGGAACAATGATGAATGGCTACTAAGGAAGGAGTGGGTGCACGGAATAGAACTGGTGGAAAAAGGCCCGAGGAGAACTAGGAGTGATACGAGCACGAGCAAAAGGGGAAAGGCAGACAACGAGGATCAACAAGGCAAGAAAGAGCGAGAGAGGGGGAAGCAACAAACGGATGCGGAAGCCAGAAGAAACGCGATTCCGGTCCATAACTACCCACATTCATTTTATAGGACTGGGTCTCATCTCTATGGGAGGTTTGGGTCTCTCCCTTTGTGTTACCTCTAGTATTGTTGCCCTCAATATGATATGCATATTTTCCCACTTCCTTCAAGAGGATTTCAAATGTAGGATATTTTGTGTCTATTTTCATGCTAATAAAGTTCTCAACATCTTCTGGTAATTTCATCATCACGAGTTCTGAAAACACCCAATCAGTGTTCTCCATGTCTTTATAATTTTTCAAACTTCGAGTAATGGCTTCTACTTCCTGCTTGAACTTAAAAAGTGATGAATAATTAGAAGAGGGAGTGTGTATTTTTACCAATTTCCTCATTAAATTTCGTACAATCCTGTCCTTGCTGGCATAAGCAGCGTGTAGCTGTTGAATGCATTCGTCATAACTCCCACTAACAACAGGATATCCCTTTATGGTGTCTTTTGCATCTCCTTTAAGGGCATTTCCTAAGATGGTAAACTTTGTCATAGTTGCCATAGAAGTACTATGTACTAAACTTTCAAATGTATCCCAAAACTCGTTCCAGTCATCATAGTTTCCAGAGAACTGTGATATTTTTACTTCAGGAAATTTAGGTGTGGGTTGCCCACTGGGGAGGCTTGAATTCTCGGAACTAGGAGCTCGAGTACTCTTCATAGTTCCTAACTTACGAATCCGTTCTAGGACAGCTAAGCTAACACCATTTACTGATTCAGCTAGATTGTCATGTTCTGTATCCTCCCCTTCAGAATCCCTTTTAAGGGGCTTATTTATCGACATATTCTTCATATTTCCTATCATATCTTCCGAATCTTTCTATTAGCGTATGATGACATCTTTCTAAATAATTAACAAGTGTCTCATCATCTTTGGCAAGTTCTGTTTGACACTGAACACAATCACGTTGAACCAATTCCCGAAGGCGTTTTAATGCCTCAGGTTTAACCGACATATTGAGAAAGCAAATAGAACATAAAATAGCAAACAAATAGTTGGTGCAATTTTATCATCAAAGAACCCACGATCTTCTTTATGCATCCACAATGCAACAAACATTCACTCTGAAAAGAGTATCAAAGGACAATCTTCCTAAATTTCAAGATAATAACATGCAGTTATTTAATTCCGTCAATTATGACGCCAATCCTCAAAGTGTAAAACACACTATTCATCTATTAAACGAAACTGTTAAGTCAGGAAGAGTAAATGGAAGATGTAATGGAAATGTTGTGGGAATGGAGATTGCTTAGATTCTGTTTTACTAAGGGGACTCAAAGTACTGAGCTCGGTTAAGAGCTCACAAACAGACAGGACAGATATTTGCACTTGAACACCCCACCTGTATACCACTACTCAATTAAATGAAACTCAGAATTCAACTTTCTTTTAATTTTGGAAATGCAATGATATTAAAAGAATTGAATTAAATTTTTTTAATTCAATTTCATGAAATGCTACCTCGAATCCCGGAGGTGGTGAGCATGATTTCGTTTCCCGGCACCACAGATGTATGCCAAGACTTTGGCCTCAACTCGACGATTACCTCTGTCACACAGGCACAGTAGAATAGAGGACACTGCAATTGCAGAAACAGAAACGATGAGCACACATATAATGAATTTCCAATATTATTCTACAAAATGAAAATATATTGGTTAGTCACAGCTAACCAGAAATATTTATGCTACCGTAATAGCATACAAAACCATTAATTCTTTGTTGGTATTAAAGGAAAACAATTTATTCACAATAAATGAAGAATAAGCAAGACAAATACAGTACTGTATGTATTCCTTATTTTGTGGGAACCACAAAAGCTTGCAATGCTTATTACTGATTTGCAATTAATATGGGAAGACACTCTATTTACAATAAAGGAAGAATCTACAAGATAAATGCAGTATTCATTCACTTATAGTTATCAAGAACTGTTTGCAATGAAAAAGGGGGGGCAAAACCACCTTTTGAAGTATTTGCAACTTATAACTCAAAACACTTTATCCCCAACATATGAAGAATCAGCAATATAAATACAGTATGCATTCATTAAATTGTGGTTAACAGGAAATATTAGCAAAGCCAACAGGGTAAAATTACCTTTTAATTATTTGCAGTTTATAGCATAAAACACTTTAGTTAAATGATTAATTATTTGCAATTTATATAGCAAATAGCTTTATTCACGAGTTTTTGATTTAAAGCACTTTATTTACGATGATAGAAAAGGGTGAAATGAAATTAGAATTTGTTAGGAGAAGGGATAGATTTTTACTTGCTCATAACCAGTCTTCAAAGGATAAGATTTTTGTTTATCACGTTCAATGAAAGAAACTTCTTAGCAATGTATATCAGCTGTAATTTTCAGGTTAAGGAGCTAACTTTGGCAAGTGAGATTCCAGTTAGGTAATCTACAAAATTTTGTTTGTATGGGAATGGAATCTGAGAAAAAATTCGTAGGATTTAGCCAGTAACGAATGTAACTATTTCTCAAAAAAACAATTTGCTTGACCCACGAGCTTTACCATTCATGGATTTGTTTGCAGATGATGCAAAGATGTGAAGAAAGTAAAAAACGAGAACTATGGTAGAGAACTTCAGGAGGATCTAAATAATCTGCATGAGTAGTCAGAAAAGTGGCTAATGAAATTCAATACTTCAAAATGTAAGGTAATGAGAATGGGTACAAGTGCAAGAAGGCCCAAATTCACGAGGTCGAAAGATCGGTTCCCGTCCAAGACCGAGAGTTTAAGCTGTTTACTGGCAGGAACTGCTGTGGTTGGACACCACAGTGGGGGGTTGGGGCTTGCCCCGGCTGACGAATACCCATTGTATAATGAAATGGAAATAAAGTTTGTTTGTTTGTTTGTTTGTTTACTCGGTGGCTGGAGTATAACTTCAAGAGACAGAAAATGAGAGAGATCTAGGAGTAAACATACTGGCAGATTTGTCTCCAGAAATACATATAAATGGCATAGTAAGGGCAGCATATGCATTCTTATCAAATGTAAGGGTAGCCTTCAGGCACATGGACAAGGAAATGTTCAGAAATATTTATGTAACCTATGTGAGGCCAAAACTCGAATATGCAGCCCCCTTTTGGAATCCGCACTTGAAAAAGCACATAGCTAAGCTTGAAAAAGTTCAAAGACATGCCACGAAACTGGTGCCAGAAATATGCAATCTCAGTTATGATGAGAGGCTGAGGGAATTAGATTTACCATCGCTCGAAGCTAGAAGAGTGAGGGGGGGATATGGTGACAGTCTTTAAATTCCTTCATGGTTATGATAGAGTGGATAGGGATCGATATTTTGATATGGCTGGCTCTAGAACTAGAGGTCATAGTTTGAAGCTTCGTAAGAAAACTTCTTTGCAGGATGTAAGGAAATACTTTTTCAGTGTAAGAGTAGTTGATAATTGGAATTCGCTAAGCAAGGAGGTAGTTAATGTTATCTCAATCCATAGTTTTAAGGACAGGTATGATAAGTATCACTAAGTATAAAATGGAACCGATCAGGAGACGGGAAGATACGAGCTTTCGGCTCTTTCCCGTAAACAAAATTAGGTAATCACAATTAGGTAATCACACTATCCCTCACCTTGTTTGTGCCAGATGAATTCCTGTGAATATGCCACGTAAATAAGGTTTGAAATAAACTTGACTGCTGAGGTGAGATGCTGCCTCTGGGATGTTTGGCTGCCAAATGAGGATGCTTCAATGTCCTTCCTAGTGACATCATCTGTAGGATACATTTCTAGAGCATTAACTGGCTCTTATATCATTTAAGGGCCACTTTAGTGGTGGTCCCTGGCAGGCAATTATAGCAGAGATGCAAGGGAGAGACAGTATTTTAGGTGCAACAAGTGGAAGCAAATAAAATAAAACGAGAATAATAATGAAAAGTTAGGTTATTGGTAAACAATCTCTACAACGTTCTTTGCGTTGTAGGAGACGGAATTAAGTACTCAAATAATAAAGAAGTTACTGATATATATCTAGACAGCCTAATGACATAACAGCAAGGTCAAATTCATAACAAAACTATCAGCAAGAACAATTTTTATAATAATATATTATCAAGAGCTATTTTATCATAAGAAAATTGTAAAGAAAACGCATCTGATAGGTTCACTGAAAAGATGGAATTGTAGGAGCAGCCTTTATATCGGGACTATGCTTCTACACATAAAAGAATAGTAAATAAGATATATTTAAAATTAGCTATAAGCTAAGATATAAATTGCAAATAATCATAATCTGCAAAATTAAGAAGTGGGAATTATTTTTTTAGTTAGAAAAATAACAGTTAAGTCACTAAATTAACTAATAAGGCATCTAACAGCCTCTGGTTACTTTCAACAAAACACTCTGTCACAAAGGCCCTTTCTAGAGAATATTGATTTAGCAAAATTCTACTTCAGAAGGCGAAAAAAGTACAGAGAAAGTTATGGTGACTTCAGTTTTATTATGAGGGATGAGATATCCTTCTCATGGAAAAGAACAAATGAACAATAAGAATGGGATCCACCATTGGAACATATCATTCTATTAGGAAAAGTGAACAAGTCTTATAACAAAGCATTAAATGACATGCAAAACATAAAATAACTGTGATCAAATTCAAATTTCATGAAAATTAAATCACAATTAGATATCAGTGAATATCAATATTTAAGTTTAAGAATGCTTCACATGCAAGAAGGCAATAACAAATAAAAAAAAAATACAGTATACGCAAATGTAAAATATGAACCAAGTCGTCATTAACATTGGCGACTGGATTTAAAACAGTTTCAGCTATTCAACATTAAGCCATGTTCTGGCTTTCAGAATCCGACAAAGGGAAATATAAAACTACGATCAAAGAAATATTCTTCATTTTTTCGTCTTCCATTAGGAATAACGTTTGTACACTAAAATAAACAAGTACAGTACAGTATTAAAGACATAAACGATAAACATAAAAAATAAACAACACATTAAAGAAGTAATCTTTACCAACTAGTCAAATTTAGGCTAACAGCACCAGCTTCCTCATTTGAGGGTAACGACCGTTGACTTTGTAGATCAGCAAGGTCATTGTCCTTGCCTTGAACATGTTGGGCAGTGAATTTGAAAAGATTCAGGTAAAGTGCCCACCTTTTCAGGTGAGGATTTAGCTTGTCTGCAATCTGTAAATATAGGAGAGGTTGTTGGTCGGTTCTCAGTGTAAAATGTTGACCATACAGATGGACTTCAAATTTCTTTATGGCCCAATATGCAGCTAGAGCTTCCTTCTCCACAGTGGAGAAATTTTGCTCTGCAGGGCGAAGCCTGCGGCTTGCATATCGCACTGGAGCTACTTCTGCTGAGATGCCTGATCAGGCTTGCAAGAGCACGGCACCCAGGCCTTCGTCAGAGGTGTCAGTCTGCAAGATAAATGGAAAATCAGGGTTTACCAGTTGTAATACTGGCTCGCCCGCCAATGCTTCTCGGAGCTTGAAAAATGCTCTCTCCGCGTCATCTGTCCATTGGACAGGGGAGGTTTTACCTTGCTTTGAGGAGGTCATTTGCTGCAAAGGGGCAGCGATAGTATGAAGGTGTGGAATGAACCGTTTGTAGTAGCCGACACTACCCAGGAGTGATCTCAGTTGAGTGACAGTGGCAGGTTTCTCCATATCCTTAATAGCTTGTACCCTGTCATATAAAGGGGACATGACTCCTTCTCCAACCACGTGGCCGAGATACTGCAATTGTGTGACACCAATCTCACATTTGGAAGGCTTTAAATGAAGTCCATGCTGGTTCACACGAGTGAGAACTCTGCGGAGAGTCTCGAGGTGCGATGACCAATCCTGAGAATGCACCAGGATGTCCTCTATAAAGCATGAAACATTGTCAAGATCCTGTAGTACTATCCTCATGAGTCTGCTAAAACAGCCAGGGGCATTTACCATACCAAAAGGCATGACAATGTACTGGTATAGACCATATCTTGTTGAAAAGGCTGATAGAAGCTTGGTAGTCTCGCTTAACAGGACTTGCCAAAATCCACTGGCCAGATCCAACTTGGACAGGTAACGGGCTTGGGAGAGCAACGAGAAAATATGCTTGGCGTCAGCAATGGGCTCTCCATCAAAGATGGTACAGGAGTTAAGCTTACGACAGTCAAGGCAGAATCTGTGACTGCCATCTCGCTTACGCACTGCCAGTAACGGCAAACACCAAGGCGAAATGCTCTTTTCAACTATTCCGAAGAGGACCCAAGTGTCAAGATCTTCCTTCAGCCGTACGGACAGCTGGTGGAGAAGAAAATAGGAATGCCGAAATGGCTCTGAGTCAACCAATCTGACATGATGCTCAAGGGTAGCGGTAATGCCTGGGAAGTCGTTGAAGACATTCTCATAGTCCTCTAATAGCTTATTCAGCTGTTCCCGTTGACTCGGTTGCCTTCTGGAGTTAATAATGCAATTACTCACACATTCCTTTCGGTGTGTGGGAATGGCAGGATCCTTACCATCATCAAAAGCTAAGCTTATGTCTTCAATTGCGAGGGCGGTGGCTGCGGACAGAGGGGCTTCTTCCAAAAAACTCCACTCCTGTAAGTCTGTCTCAACCGCAAGGGTGGAGTATTCCAATATAGGAGGTAAGGGGTGGCTATAATGGAGCACCTGTGTTGCTGCAGCCTCAGAGGTTCTGTTAATGCTGGGGGCATCTATAGGGGTTGCTGAGAGTGCCAGCGCAGGATCCCTGTGGGCCTCCGGGTCCTCACAATAAAGCTTCAGTTGGTTAATGTGGTATTTCCGGTTATTGCCATCAATATTTAGCACATAATTGTCAGGGGTCATCCGGGGTACCACAGTGTACGGTCCTTTCCAGCGTAGCATTTAGCTTGCGGATATCTGTTGGAAGAAGTAACAGAGCTCGATCTCTGGGTGTCAGGGCACAACGCTGAGCACGCTTGTCAAAGAGAAGCTTGGCAGTCTGCTGATGACCCTTAATGGCTAATTGTGTAGTTTTCCAAGCCTTTCTGATATACTCGTGGACATCCCTATCGTCATCTTCGATGGTAGGTGAATCCTAACATTCTGCCAAGAATTCCACTGGGCTTTTGACCTTATGACCATAAATCAGCTCAAAATTAAAATTAGCTATAAGCTAAAATATAAATTGCAAATAGTCATAATCTGCAAAAGTCAAGAAGTGGGAATTATTTTTTTTAGTTAAAAAAATGACAGTTAAGTTACTAAATTAATTAATAAGGCATCTAACAGCCTCTGGTGACTTTGAGCAAAACACTCTGTCACAGGCATGTCCTTCAGAAGGCTTTTGCATGGCAAAACATGTACGCCGAGGTAGAAAGATATGTGGGCTCCTGTCCTGTCTCTCAATCCACCACTACGGCACCGGTACCGAAAGTTCCCATAGGGATAACTAAGCTCTCAATGGAGCCATTTTCCAAGGTCGCTATTGACATATTAGGTCCTATTAATCCAGCTTCATCCACGGGGAAGCAGTTCCTCCTGGTATACGTCGATCTGGCAACAAGGTACCCAGATGCAGTGCCACTGTCTTCTATCACGACTGTAACAGTCGCTTATGCCCTATTTGAAACCTGCTAAAGGGTTGGCTTTCCTGAGCAGGTCACTTCTGACAATGGAAGTCAGTTTACAAGTAGGCACTTTGAGGCTTTCTGTAACCTTTTAGAAATGAAGCACATTCGTATGAGTGTCTATCATGCAGAATCAAATGGAGCATGCGAACCCTATAACGGGACATTGAAGCGAAGTTTGCACAAGCTAGTGATAGATATACCTAGGCAGTGGGACAAGTATGTCCCTGATGCACTTTTCTCCTTCAGAGACACGCCCCACGACACTACTGGATACTCGCCTTTCGAGTTGATTTATGGTCATAAGGTCAGAGGCCCAGTAGAATTCTTGGCAGAATGTTGGGATTCACCTACCATCGAAGATTACGACAGGGACATCCATGAGTATATTTTGAAGTTTTCGTCTCTCCTCAAAAAGGCTTGGAAAACTGCACAATTAGCCATTAAGGGTCACCAGCAGACTGCCAAGCTCCTCTTTGACAAGCGTGCTCAGTGTCGTGCCCTGACACCCAGAGATCGAGCTCTGTTACTTCTTCCAACAGATACCCGCAAGCTAATGCTACGCTGGAAAGGACCGTACACTGTGGTACACCGAATGACCCCTGACAATTATGTGCTAAGTGTTGATGGCAATAACCGGAAATACCACATTAACCAGCTGAAGCTTTATTGTGAGGACCCGGAGGCCCACAGAGATCCTGCGCTGGCACTCTCAGCAACCCCTATAGATGCCCCCAGCATCAACAGAACCTCCGAGGCTGCAGCAACACAGGTACTCCATTATAGCCACCCCTTACTTCCTATATTGGAATACTCCACCCTTGTAGTGGAGACAGATTCACGGGAGTGGAGTTTTTTGGAAGAAGCCCCTCTGTCCGCAGCCACCGCCCTTGCAATTGAAGACATAAGCTTAGCTTTTGAGGATGGTAAGGATCCTGCCATTCCCACACACTGAAAGGAAAGTGTGAGTAATTGCATTGTTAACTTCAGACTGCAACCGAGTCAACGGGAACAGCTGAACAAGCTATTAGAGGACTATGAGAACGTCTGCAATGACCTCCCAGGCATTACCGCTACCCTTGAGCATCATGTCAGATTGACTGACCCAGACTCATTTCGACATTCCTTTGGTCTTCCCCACCAGCTGTCCTTACAGCTGAAGGAAGATCTTGACACTTGGGTCCTCTTCGGAATAGTTGAAAAGAGCATTTCGCCTTGGTGTTTGCCGTTACTGGCAGTGCGTAAGCGAGATGGCAGTCACAGGTTCTGCTTTGACTGTCGTAACCTTAACTCCCGTACCATCTTTGATGGAGAGCCCATTGCTGACGCCAAGCATATTTTCTCGTTGCTCTCCCAAGCCCGTTACCTGTCCAAGTTGGATCTGGCCAGTGGATTTTGGCAAGTCCTGTTGAGCGAGACTACCAAGCCTCTTACAGCATTTTCTACAAGATATGGTCTATACCGGTTCAGGGTCATGCCTTTTGGTATGGTAAATGCCCCTGGCTGCTTCAGCAAAGTCATGAGGATAGTACTACAGGATCTTGACAATGTTTCATGCTTTATAGAGGACACCCTGGTGCATTCTCAGGATTGGTCATCGCACCTCGAGACTCTCCGCAGAGTTCTCACTCGTGTGAACCAGCATGGACTTCATTTAAAGCCTTCCAAATGTGAGATTGGTTTCACACAATTGCAGTATCTCGGCCACATGGTTGGAGAAGGAGTTATGTCCCCTTTACATGACAGGGTACAAGCTATTATGGATATGGAGAAACCTGCCACTGTCACTCACCTGAGATCATTCATGGGTAGTGTCAGCTACTACAAACGGTTCATTCCACACTTTAATACTATCGCTGCCCCTTTGCAGCAAATGACCTCCTCAAAGCAAGGTAAAACCTCCCCTGTCCAATGAACAGATGAAGCGGAGAGAGCATTTTTCAAGCTACGAGAAGCATTGGCGGGTGAGCCAGTATTACAACTGATAAACCCTGATTTTCCATTTATCTTGCAGACCGACGCCTCAGACGAAGGCCTGGGTGCCGTGCATTTGCAAGCCCGATCAGACAACTCAGCAGAAGTAGCTCCAGTGTGATATGCAAGCCGCAGGCTTCGCCCTGCAGAGTGAAATTACTCCACTGTGGAGAAGGAAGCTCTAGCTGCATATTGGGCCATAAAGAAATTTGAAGTCCATCTGTATGGTCAACATTTTGCACTGAGAACCGACCACCAACCTCTCCTATATTTACAGACTGCAGACAAGCTAAATCTTTGCCTGAAAAGGTGGGCACTTTACTTGAATCTTTTCAAATTCACTGCCCAACATGTTCATGGCAAGGACAATGACCTTGCTGATCTACTAAGTCGAAGGTCGTTACCCTCAAATGAGGAAGCTGGTGCTGTTAGCCTAAATTTGACTAGTCGGTAAAGATTACTTCTCTTATGTGCTGTTTATTTTTTATGTTTATCTTTTGTGTTTTTAATACTGTACTGTACTTGTTTATTTTAGTGTACAAATGTTATTCCTAATGGAAGAAGAAAAAGATGAAGAATAATTCTTTGATCATAGTTTTATATCTCCCTTTGTGGGACTTTGAAAGCCAGAACATGGCGGAAACATTTTAGTTTAGTGTTGAATAGCTGAAACTGTTTTAAATCCAGTCGCCAATGTTAATGCCGACTTGGTTCATATTGTACATTTGCGTATACTGTATTTTTTTTTGTATATTATATTATTGCCTTCTTGCATGTGAAGCATTCTTAAATTTAAATTTTGATATTCACTGATATCTAATTGTGATTTAATTTTCATGCAATTTGAATTTGATCACATTTCTTTTATGTTTTGCTTGTCATTTAATGTTTTGTTTATAAGACTTGTTCACTTTTCCTAATAGAATGATATGTTCCAATGGTGGATTCCATTCTTATTGTTCATTTGTTCTTTTCCATGAGAAGGATATCTCATCCCTCATAATAACACTGAAGTCACCATAACTTCCTGTGTTCATTTTTCGCCTTCTGTAGTAGAATTTTGCTAAATCAATATTCTCTAGAAAGGGCCTTTGTGACAGAGTGTTTTGCCAAAAGTCACCAGAGGCTGTTAGATGCCTTATTAATTAATTTAGTAACTTAACTGTCATTTTTCTAACTAAAAAAAATAATTCCCACTTCTTGACTTTTGCAGATTATGACTATCTGCAATTTATATTTTAGCTTATAGCTAATTTTAAATATACCTTATTTACTCTTCTTGTACGTGTAGAAGCATAGCCCAGATACAAAGGCTGCTCCCATTTTTCCATCTCCTCTGTGAACTCACAAGATACGTTTTGTTTACAATTTTCTTATTATAAAAATTGTTCTTGCTGATAATTTTGTTATAAATTTGACCTTGCTGTTATATCATTAGCCTGTCTAGATATATATCAGTAGCTTCTTTATTATTTGAGTACATAAATTTCGTCTCCTACGAGCAAAGAACGTTCTAGAGATTGTTTACCAATAACCTAACTTTCCATTATTATTCTCGTTTTATTTTATTTGCTTCCACTTGTTGCACCTAAAATACTGTCCCCTCCTTATAATTGCCTGCCAGGGACCACCACTAAAGTAGTCCTTAAATGATATCAGAGCCAGTTACTGCTCTAGAAATGTATCCTGCAGATGACGTCACCAGGAGGGACAATGAAGCCTCCTCAGTTGGCGTCCAAAGATCCCAGAGGCAACATCTCGGCCGAGCAGTCTAAGTTTATTTCAAACCTTATTTACGTGGCATCTTCACAGGAATTCATCTGGCACAACAAATATCCTCTATTCTACTCTGCCTGTGTGACAGAGGTAATCGTCGAGTTGAGGCCAAAGTCTTGGCATACGTCTGTGGTGCCGGGAAATGAAATCATGCTCACCACCTCCGGGATTCGAGGCAGCATTTCATAAAATTTAATTTGAGAAATTTAATTCAATTCTTTTAATATCATTGCATTTCCAAAATTAAAAGAAAGTTGAATTCTGAGTTTCATTTAACTGAGTTATGGTATTATGTGTGGGGTGTTCAAGTGCAAATATCTCTCCTGTCTGTTTGTGAGCTCTTAACCGAGCTCAGTACTTTGAGTCCCCTTAGTAAAACAGAATCTTAACAACACTCTACCATCCAAACCCCAAAATTGCCGAGTTTATGCTTTGCCTCTGTGTCCACTCAGAGGTAAATGGTGTGCCACATACATAGCCTGGCGGCGCAACGAAGCGGGCACCACCAACTGTTTAAAGGTGTGGCCATCTTTAGTCACATGCCTACGAAGTACTCCATCTTCAAGGGCGTAAGTGATCTGGCCTCCTCCTCTCACCGTGAAGGTCCTTCTCTCGGTGGCTTGCTGCATCCAGTGTTTGAGGCTGGGGCAATCTTGCCGCAATTTGGCAAAGTCTGGACGGGACTTTAATGGCTCTAGAGGTGCATCATCTGGTAAAGGAGGGGGAAACTCTCCGGGTTCCACATTACGTGTACTAACTGCGGCAGACTCATCGTAGTCAGTCGGAGAATGGTCCAAATTCTTGGCATCAACGCCAGTAGTTGGTGCTGAAATGGCTTCATGTGACTTCCCCCAAGGGAAGTTATAATGTGAAATGTCCTTATGGTAGAGGTTGGCCTGAAAAATAGGAACTAGGTTCAGTGAACGACCCAGCAAGAAAGGGTACATAAGCCCAATCATTGCCACAGCTGGGGCTTTTCCCTTGTAGTATATGCAATCCAGGTTAATGACACAGCAGCGTCGTATTTGTGGTGTTCCTTCAGCAACCCGCACACGAACAACTTTGCCGGTATAATCTTCAACCCTGACAAATCTCTCGTCAACAAATATGCCATTGGCCCCTGTGTCGAGGGCTATGTCAACTTCCACACCATTTATAGTTCCTTGACATTTTGGGATCAACTCCGGATTATCACATTTGGTGAATTCCACATTGGCAAGTTTGTATGTAGGTTCCTCGGCGGTATCCTCAGTGGCCCTTTCTGGCCTTATTTCTACAGCATGGGCCAAGTGCATGGCTGGACGGCTATGTGGGCCGCCGCTGTGTGATGGAGCATGGTGGCTCTTAGAGATGGGCTGAAAACCCTGGGAAGGAGGAGCAGAGTAATGGCCTTTGCCTCTGAACTGCTGAGGCTTAGGTCTTACTGAGTTATCGTTCTTGAGTGATTACCTAATTCTGATTACCTAATTGTGTTTACGGGAAAGAGCCCAAAGCTCGTATCTTCCTGTCTCCTGATCGGTTCCATTTTAGACTTAGTGATTCTTATCGTACCTGTCCTTAAAACTATGGATTGAGATAGCATTAACTACCTCCTCGCTTAGCGAATTCCAATTATCAACTACTCTTACACTGAAAAAGTATTTCCTTACATCCTGCAAAGAAGTTTTCTTGCGAAGCTTCAAACTATAACCTCTAGTTCTAGAGCCAGCCATATCGAAATATCGATCCCTATCCACTCTATCATAACCATGAAGGAATTTAAAGACTGTCACCATATCCCCCCTTACTCTTCTAGCTTCGAGTGATGGTAAGTCTAATTCCCTCAGCCTCTCATCATAACTGAGATTGCGTATTTCTGGCACCAGTTTCGTGGCATGTCTTTGAACTTTTTCAAGCTTAGCTATGTGCTTTTTCAAGTGCGGATTCCAAAAGGGGGCTGCATATTCCAGTTTTGGCCTCACATAGGTTACATAAATATTTCTGAACATTTCCTTGTCCATGTGCCTGAAGGCTACCCTTACATTTGATAAGAATGCATATGCTGCCCTTACTATGCCATTTATATGTATTTCTGGAGACAAATCTGCCAGTATGTTTACTCCTAGGTCTCTCTCATTTTCTGTCTCTTGAAGTTGTACTCCAGCCACCGAGTAGTCAAGCTTGGGCCTTCTTGCACTTGTACCCATTCTCATTACCTTACATTTTGAAGTATTGAATTTCATTAGCCACTTTTCTGACCACTCATGCAGATTATTTAGATCCTCCTGAAGTTCTCTACCATTGTTCTCGTTTTTTACTTTCTTCACAATCTTTGCATCATCTGCAAACATATTCATGAATGAATTTACAGACTCTGGTAGGTCGTTTACATATACAAGGAACAAAAGTGGCCCTAAAACTGAACCCTGTGGAACTCCACTACTAACTCTTCTCCATTCAGACACTGAGTGTCTTACTCTAACCCTCTGTTCCCTTCCTTCTAAGTAAATTTTTATCCATTCCAAAACATTTCCACCTATTCTAGCCATTGAGTGCAGCTTCCTAATAAGTCTCCCATGTGGAACAGTGTCAAACGCTTTTTGGAAGTCTAGGAATATGCAATCTGCCCAGCCCTCTCTTTCCTGTAAGATTTAGCTTACCTCATCATAAAATTCTAATAAGTTGTTACTGTTGATCTACCTTCTCTGAAGCCATGTTGCCTCACTGACAAAAAGTTGAAGGATTCCAAGTGAAGAGAGATATGTTTCCTTAGTAGTTTCTCCATAACTTTGCAAACTATGCTGGTCAAGGAAATTGGTCTATAGTTCAGAGCCGTATCCCTCCTTCCCTTTTTGAAGATAGGCATCACATTTGCTTGTTTCCAGCATCTTGGAATCTCCCCTGACTCCAGTGACTCCTTAAATATGATACTTAGTGCCACTGATATTGTGTTTGCGCATTTTTTAAGCACATGAGGGGATATGTCATCAGGACCTGTAGCTTTATGAACATCTAAATCCATCAGCGCTTTGCATACCTCTGTGGCTGTAAGGTTGATGTTCTCTAATACCGGCCCTTGAGCTTCTATCACTGCAATCTGAGGGGGTGGGGTATTTTCTACTGTAAATACTGACTGAAACTCCTTGTTCAATTCTTTGCAGATCTCTTCATCCGTCTCAGTGATGCTTCCATCCGCTCTCTTTAGCCTTAAAACCTGTTCTTTTACCTTCAGTTTTCCTCTGATAAAGCTGTGGAAAAGCTTGGGATTTTCTTTGAGTGTGGGTGCATGGCCGTAATAAGGCTTAGGAGTGTAAGGAGGATGTGCTGGACGATGTGAGTTCTGCGAGGGGCCCTTGTGCTTCCCGTTCCTATGATCTCCTTTCCAGTGAGAATCATGGCTTGCTGCGGGGGAGATACAACTCTGAGGACGAACCTTGGAATTGGCCCTTCTTGCCCTCATAACATCACAGAGACATACTCTAGGCTGGTTGTGCTAGAGGTACTCATCGACAGTGGCTAAACTTTTCTCGTAGTTGATCTCATCCTTAAGCTGAGTCCTTACATATGCAACAACATCTGGAGGAAGTTCAGTGGCAATTGCATCAAACATCAAGAACGCATACAACTTCTCACGAGGACACTTTGCAACTCGTAACCAATCATTAAAGAGGTGAGCCTTGCATTTGCCAAAGGTACTACAGTTCTCCTCCTTCAATGGGAAAGCAGAAATATACCTAGCACGACACTCAGCTGGTGAAAGGTTCTCTGAGACCAGGAGTGTGCTTTTAACTTTCTCATAGTCCCTCAGTTGTATTTGGTCGAGTTTATTGACCAGAGCGAGCAGACGGGGTGGCATGGAGGCGAGCAGCCAACGACTCTTCTCAGCCTCTGTGCCTTCGCTAACTGCCGCAAGACTTTCGAAAGAGCGGATGTAAGTATCAAGCGGTTGCCTGCCGTCGTCTTCGTATTTCTGTATTGGGGAGGGCCTCTCACGAGGCTGGTCTCCATTTCCAGTTGAAGGACCACTGTCTGGGAATCCCGATCGAACCCGAGCAAGCGCAAGCTCATGTTCACATTGTGCTTGTGCCTCGTCACTTGCTCTCTTCTCCAGCTTATCTCAGCATTCAACCATCTTCTCATTAGCCCATTCGAAGAGCTTCTGCCCTGGGGAAAGACCGTATCTCTCAACCCTAGCAATCATAACGCCCAGGTAATGCTCCTCATCGAATTTTTCAATGGTTTCCATGTTTGTTTCCTGTGACTGCCTGGTTTCCATGGTGGTTTCCTAAACAGTCAATAACGAAGTGCCAAAGCCAACCACAAAAAAAAACAAATCTCTACAATAGAAGAAAAAAAATGAAAGAACCACACAGCACCAAGGAGAGAAAAAAAAATTCAACACCACTGTTCAAACTTAAACGTAAAAGTGATCTCAAAACCTCACCATACAAGTGACTAAAAATACAATCAAGTGCAACAGCAGCAAAATGTTGCAAAACAGTGCATGAAACACTAGTAATACAGGATGGCAGTCATGCCTGCTTAACAGCAATATGTGGCAGTACCTGCGGTTATGGTGCATATGAAAGGAATGAGCAACACAATCAAGTGCAACAGCTGCAAAATGTTTCAAAACAGTGCATGAAACACTGGTTATACAGGATGACAGTCGTGCCTACTTAACAGCAATACGTAGCAGTACCTGCGATTATGGTGCAAATGAAAGGAATGAGCAACACAATCAAGTGCAACAGCAACAAAATGTTGCAAAACAGATCATGAAACACTTGCAATACAGGATGGCAGTCGTGCCTGCTTAACAGCAATACGTGGCAGTACCTGCGATTATGGTGCAAATGAAAGGTATAAACGACAACGAATTTTACCGACTAGCACCCAGTGCCAGAGAATACAAACAAGTACAGTATAGCGGTCGTGCCTGCGCATGAGCGCGTATATGACAGTACCCACAAATAAAATGTCGTAAGTAAAATTCTGGAGTGTTGCCAAAAGGGCACAGATCCTATGCAAAACACACCAAAGATAAGCTAATGGCTTACTAGGCAGCCAGATTACACATGTCTACTAGTAATGAGAAAATTCATTTTCAAGTGACAACTCAGACACATGAAAGGCTTAGCCTAGGCTCGAAAAATGACACCAAAGTTTTTCTTCCCAATCTATGAGCAGTCATTGCTTGAATATAAAACACAATTATAAGCAAAAATATTTAATATGCTTACTCCCAAATCCTAAATCCCAAGGAAATATAAACAATTCTTAGCAAGTATCACCCTTTACGGATATATAAAACACGAATGCTTTAAAACTCAATCTTAGCACACAAATAAATGAAGTTTTAAATAACACGTCTTCTCGTCATGCAAAATTTCTTAAGTCTGTTACCACATAATCTCATGTAGATTTCCTGAAATTTTGCTTACCACATGGGAAACAAGAAAATATTAGTTACCGTAATTAATCTAGAAAAAAAAAATTCTGATCCGCAACATCTCTAGCGATAAAATTTTCGTGTGCAGCCTAAGATTCATTCATTTCAATAATCGAGCCAATGGTAATCAGGTTTCAGTTGCAATGTTAAAAAGTAAAATAAAAATAAATTTATCAAAATCAGTCTGTCTGTTCGGGTCCCTGTTCGGGCGCCAATATTGTTGGGGGAATGGAGAGTTGTTTAGATTCTGTTTTTCTAAGGGGACTCAAAGTACTGAGCTCGGTTAAGAGCTCACAAACAGACAGGACAGATATTTGCACTTGAACACCCCACCCGTATACCACTACTCGGTTAAATGACACTCAGAATTCAACTTTCTTTTAATTTTGGAAATGCAGTGACATTAAAAGAATTGAATTAAATTTTTTAAATTAAATTTGACAAAATGCTGCCTCGAATCCCGGTGGTGGCGAGCACGAGTTCGTGTCCCGGCACCACAGATGTATGCCAAGACTTTGGTCTCAACTCGATGATTACCTCTGTCACACAGGCTGAGTAGAATAGAAGACACTGCAATTGCAGAAACAGAAATGACACACTGTTAATAATGGGAAACTGAAAGCATGAGCACACATTTAATGAGTTTCCAATATTATTCTACAAAATGAAAATATATCGGTTAGTCACAGCTAACCAGAAATATTTATGCTACCGTAACAGCATACAAAACCATTAATTCTTTGTTGGTATTAAAGGAAAACAGTTTATTCACAATTAATGAAGAATAAGCAAGACAAATACAGTACTGTATGTATTCCTTAAATTGTGGGCAACCACAAAAGCTTGCAATGCTTATTACTGATTTGCAATTAATATGGTAAGACACTCTATTTACGATAAAGGAAGAATCTACAAGATAAATGCAGTATTCATTCACTTATAGTTATTAAGAACTGTTTGCAATGAAAAAGGGGGGGCAAACCCACCTTTTGAAGTATTTGCAACTTATAACTCAAAACACTTTATCCCCAACATATGAAGAATCAGCAATATAAATACAGTATGCATTCATTAAATTGTGGTTAACAGGAAATATTTGCAAAGCCAACAGGGTAAAATTACCTTTTAATTATTTGCAGGTTATAGCATAAAACACTTTAGTTTAATAATTAATTATTTGCAATTTATATAGCAAATAGCTTTATTCACGAGTTTTTGACGTAAAACACTTTATTTACGATGATAGAAAAGGGTGAAATGAAATTAGAATTTGTTAGGAGAAGGGATAGATTTTTACGGGCTCATAACCAGTCTTCAGAGGATGAGATTTTCGTTTATCACATTCAATGAAAGAAACTTCTTAGCAATGTATATCAGCTGTAATTTCCAGGTTAAGGAATTAACTTTGGCAAGTGAGATTCCAGTTAGGTAATCTACAAAATTTTGTTTGTATGGGAATGGAATCTGAGAAAAAATTCGTAGGATTTAGCCAGTAACGAATGTAACTAATTCTCGAAAAACCAATTTGCTTGACCAACGAGCTTTACCATACACTATCCCTCACCTTGTTTGTGCCAGATGAATGCCTGTGAAGATGCCATGTAAATAAGGTTTGAAATAAACTTGACTGCTGAGGTGAGATGCTGCCTCTGGGATGTTTGGCTGCCAAATAAGGACGCTTCAATGTCCTTCCTAGTGACGTCATCTGCAGGATACATTTCTAGAGTAGTGACTGGCTCTTATTTCTTTTAAGGGCTACTTTAGTGGTGGTCCCTGGCAGGCAATTATAGCAGAGATGCAAGCGAGAGACAGTATTTTAGGTGTAACAAGTGGAAGCAAATAAAATAAAACGAGCATAATAATGGAAAGTTAGGTTACTGGCAAGCAATCTCTAGAACGTTCTTTGTGTTGTAGGAGACGGAATTTAAGCACTCAAATAATAAAGAAGCTACTGATATATATCTAGACAGGCTAATGATATAACAGCAAAGTCAAATTTATAACAAAATTATCAGCAAGAACAATTTTTATAATAATTTATTATCAAGAGCTATTTTATCATAAGAAAATTGTGAAGAAAACGTATCTGATAGGTTCACTGAAAAGATGGAATGGTAGGAGCAGCCTTTTATATCGGGACTATGCTTCTACACGTACAAGAATAGTAAATAAGATATATTTAAAATTAGCTATAAGCTAAGATATAAATTGCGAATAATCATAATCTGCAAAAGTAAGAAGTGGGAATTATTTTTTTAGTTAGAAAAATAACAGTTAAGTTACTAAATTAACTAATAAGGCATCTAACAGCCTCTGGTGACTTTGAGCAAAACACTCTGTCACAGAAAACCACACTGTTCCTCCAATAAACGACACTGTGCACCTAGCAGTAGGTGGGTTACTACCTTCTCTTTATTTATGTAAACAAAGGAATCAATAAGACATTCTAGACATCGTTAAATGGGAAATATGTAAACACACATATCCTTAAAAACCAATGTTCACCCAGCCAAAATTGGGTCTTCTTCTTCTTCTTCTTCGTCTACATCTTTTCCCACTTTTATGTGGGGTCGATGTTTCTGGCCAGTTATCTGTACTGGCCATATTTTGGTTTTGGCAAAAATTTTATGGCCGGATGCCCTTCCTGCCACCAACCCTCCCCATATACCCGGGCTTGGGACCGGCACCAAGTTGAGGCTGGCTTGCCCCCAAAATTGGGTACGAATATCCAAATTACTTAATGGACGCTCAATTACGAAAGAATATTTCGTTTCCACAGAGAGAGAAACACATAGCTAAGCTTGAAAAAGTTCAAAGACATGCCACGAAACTGGTGCCAGAAATACGCAATCTCAGTTATGATGAGAGGCTGAGGGAATTAGACTTTCCATCACTCGAAGCTAGAAGAGTGAGGGGGGATATGGTGACAGTCTTTAAATTCCTTCATGGTTATGATAGAGTGGATAGGGATCGATATTTTGATATGGCTGGCTCTAGAACAAGAGGTCATAGTTTGAAGCTTCGTAAGAAAACTTCTTTGCAGGATGTAAGGAAATACTTTTTCAGTGTAAGAGTGGTTGATAATTGGAATTGGCTAAGCGAGGAGGTAGTTAATGCTATCTCAATTCATAGTTTTAAGGACAGTTATGATAAGTATCACTAAGTATAAAATGGAACCGATGAGGAGACGGGAAGATACGAGCTTTGGGCTCTTTCCCATAAACACAATTAGGTAATCACAATTAGGTAATCACTTTATCCAAGCGGGAAAAAGATACTCATAATTATTTCAACACTCACTTAAATTTCAAAGTTATATTCGCAATATTCATGCAAATTATGCAATGCTCCTCCCTTTTTTTTCGCTGAAATATGTACGATTTTAGCCGTAGAGTTTTACACTAGCTTCTTACAAGGCGGGAGTTTATCTGAAATATACACTATATTCACCATTACCACACCAATTCTCATCCAGTTCGAAGGACCAAAAGCTGTGGAGGATTTCCTGTGCGTTATTACCCTTCGATCTTATAACCCCCTAAATTCAGAAATCCTGACACGGCTTCAGTAGAGGCCTACAACGATCTCAAAATTAATTCCTCTATCAATAAAATATAATTAATATTACATGTATAGACATACATGCAAATATTTTATAAGGGGGTTTATGAACTGCTGATATGTGAATATTTAAATAAACTCTCCTCACCTTAAATTAAAACTTCCTCATACAGAATAATAAATTTTCCAACATACATTCTACCTACGAGTGTTCAATTAAATGAGCTCATTCTGTCCCTCACACATAGTTATAAATATTGTTAGAAATAAGTTAGATCTGTACTCATCTATCCGGAAAACCCTAATGTCATCAGCAATCACGGGACTCTGAATCAAACTCAAATATCTTCTGATCCACGTATCTCTATTACGTTTTCTACTTGAGTGTCTCGTAACGCCTCACGAGAGCAACTAATTACTCATTATTAAATGTATATGCACCGTCAATAATCACGGTAGCAAATGTATTTCATAAATATTAATTACGACTGCTTTCACACATTATAATTACGTCACAAACATGAGTGTCTCATAGCATCTCACGAGGACAACTAATTACTCATTATTAAATGCATATGCACCGTCAATAATCACGGTAGCAAACGTATTTCATAAATCTCAGCTACGACCGATTTTACACATCCTAAACATGAGTGTCTTGTAGCACCTCACGAGGACAAGTAACTATTTGCAAGAAAGTTGCACAATACTCCCCTTGTTTGTAGGGGTCCTTGATACTAGGACTAACCTTAGTTGTGACTTGTTTACAATGGTTCTTTGTTCAAAGAGGCGATGCAATAACCGTTATCAAGGAGGTGAAAGGTTAATGGCTAAAATCCATTAGCTTCCTTTCTTCAAGTCTTCTACACCAGCCTCCATAATAAACTACACATTATACATACGAATATACATGTATACTTGGTAGAAATGAATAGGTATACATACTAAGTCTAAAAGTATGCATGCATGCACTTACGTTACAATAAACGAAACTATATGCAAAATAACAATTACATAATGTACGTAGAAATAAACTGTCTTGAAATATATTCAAACTATATAATATATATATATATATATATTATATATATATATATATATATATATATATATATATATAATATATATATATATATATTATATATATTATATATATATATATATATATATATATATATATATATATATATATATTATATATATATATATATAATATATATATATATATATATATATATATATATATATATATATATATATATATATATATATATATATATATATTATATATATATATATATATATATATATATATATATATATATATATATATATATATATATATATATATATATATATATATATATATATATATATATATATATATATATATATATATATATATATATATATATATATATATATATATATATATATATATATATAAGCCATATTTTTTTAAAGTACATATTTATTTATTATCGAACTGTACTAAATACAGCTCAGCATGAGCTTTAGTTTCATTTAAGAATGCTAGTACATTCTATATATATTGTGCTGCAAATGAAATAAAGTGCATAAACTAAAATTAATTTATAATAACTTTAGAGAAGATTAATGTTATTTTTTGCAAATCCAATCACAGTTTTATTTGGCACTACTTTCTGCAAGATTTAGGGGCAAAGGGTTTAATAATGCATAAGTTGTGTTGTGTTATGTGCGAAATTGGACATTTCTATTCTAGGTGAAAATTTCTTCACTGAGGTAGTTGAGACTTTAAGAGCTCAGTACGATTATAATTTTATGTTCTACTGCTTTGTTGACGTGTTTGAGAATATAGTGATGCGTTTTTAACTCGCAGTAAGGAAATGAGATGTGTAAATGAAAGGCATATGCTGTAGAGTGGGCGTTTTATCTGCTTCCCCCCCCTACCTCCCCAACAACAACAACAACAGCTGACGGTTGTAAATAAACGAATGTGTTAACAAATTTTATTTCTTGTTTTGGAAAAAAGAGTTAGATATTAGGTTGCAGTACTGTTTAGTGGACTTGCTAGTCTAGGTAAGGATATATTTTACAAGTCTTTCTCATCTCTAGCTTCCATAATATCTATCATATGGATTTACTATTTAGCATTGGATGAACACAAACACAAAGCCATTTTGCTCTTTCAAGTTTAATAGCCTTACCCGTAGGGTCTGAGCGATAACAAGCTTTTATTTTTCCAGTTGGGGGAGGGGTCTTGGGCTCATCACTCCTAACTTTGGGGGCTAGTGTTCATTTCTTCTCCTAGGTTACGTTATGTTCACATTTTCTTAAAATAAGTATCCCTGTGTTTCAAGGTCCTAATGGACTAATTTATTCTACAGGGTAAATATTTATATTGCATCTTTCATAGGGCAGCTTAGCGATATATATATATATATATATATATAAATATATATATATATATATATATATATATATATATATATATATATATATATATATATATATATATATATATATATATATATATATATATAAATATATATATATATATATATATATATATGACAGAGTGCTTTGCTCCAAGTCACCAGAGGTCTTTTATCGATGACTTATTAGTTATTTTTGTAACTTTTTACCGTCTTTTCTTACTAAAAAAAATTCTCACTCCTTGCATTTTGCAAATTATTATTATTTGCAATTTATATTTCAGTATATAGCTAATTTTAAATATACCTTGTTAATATTCATGTATGTGTAGAAAGTATGATCCCAATACAAAAATCTACCTCCTATTTCTCTGTTTTCAGTGTTCTCTCGTGTAGTAATGATGTAAAGATGACGTATCTTGTAAATACGTTGTTTACACAATTTTCGTATGATTAAATTACTCTTGCTGATGAATTTTGTTATATTATAAAAATTCCTCTTGCTGATAATTTTGTTATAAATTTGACCCCACTGACATGTCATTAGCCTGTCTAGATACATTGCAGTAGCACCTTTACTATTTGAGTATGTAAAATTCCTTCTCCTGCAACACAAAGAACGCTCTGGAGATTTCCAACAGTAACCTATTTTGCCCATAAATATTTTTAGTTTCTTTTGTTTACTTCCGCTTGTTGCACCCAAAATACTGTCGCTCCCTTGCATCTTTGCCATAATTGCCTTACAGGGACCACCACTACAGTAGGCCCTCGAATTTTGTATGAACGAGTTACTGCTCTGAATATACACTCTACAGGCTGGCCAAATGATGATGTCACCAAGTGGGACGCTTGATTGCTCTGAATTGGCGTCCAAATAACACAGAGGCAAGAATTCACGTTAGCAGTCACGCTTACTCCAAACTTCTTTCGTTGGGGCAGTCTTCACAGGAATTCATCTGGCACAAGTATGGTGAGAGATATTTGAAGAAAAAGCTCGTTGGTCAAGCAAATTGGAAATTCGAGAAACTGGTTAGGTCAGTTTCTGGTCAAATTCGTTACTGGTCACATCCTAAAAATTTTTCTCTGTTCCATTCCCATACAAAATGCACTTTTGTAGATTAGCTAACTGGAATCTCATTTGTCAGATTTAATTCCTTGACCTGGAAATTACCGCCGATATACATTGATTAGAACTATCTTTCATTGCGTGAGTGCCCAAGTAAAATTTCACCCTCAGATGGCTCCTTACCACAAAAAAATTCTATCCCTTCTCCTAATGAATTCTAATTACATTTCGCCCCTTTCTATCATCGTAAATAAAGTGTTTTACCTCAATACTCGTAAGTAAAGTGTTTTACGCTATAAATTGCAAATAATTAATAATTTAAATAAAGTGTTTTATGCTATTAATTGCAAATGATTAAATAATTTTGCCCTGTTGGCATTGTAAAAGTATCTTGTTAACCACAATTTAATGAATACATACTGTATTTATCTTGCTGATTCTTCATCTATTGGGAATAAAGCGTTATTTATTGGGAATAAAGTGTTTTGAGTTATATAAGTTGCAAATACTTCATAAGGTGTTTTTTTGCCCTTTTGGCACTGCTAACATTTCTTGCTAACCAAAATTGAATGAATACATATTTATCTCGTAGATTCTTCCTTTATCGTAAATAAAGTGTTTTGCTATATAAATTGCAAATAATTGATAAGTAATTTTGCCCTATTGGCATTGCAAACACTTCTTGTTATCCACAGTTTAAGGAATATATACTGTATTTGTCTTGCTGATTCTTCATTTATTGTGGATAAATTGTTTTACGCTAATTCCTGCAGATAATTATTTTGTATGCTGTTATGGTAGTGTAAATATTTCTGGTTAGCTGTGACTAACCAATATATTTTCATCCAGTAGAATAATACTGGAAGCTTATTATTTGTGTGCTTGTGACTTCAGTTTTCCCATTATTAACGGTGTGTCGTTTATGTTTCTGCAATCGCAGTGATACCTATTCTACTCTGCCTGTGTGACAGAGGTGATCGTCGAGTTGAGGCCAAAGTTTTGGCATCCGTCTATGGTGCTTGGAATTAAAATCATGCTCACCACCTCCGGGATTCAAGGCTGCATTCCATAGATTTAAATTTTTAAATTTGTTCCAGTTTTCCAAAATTAATTCAATTTATTTAATGTGTCATTGCATTTCCAATATTAAAAGAAAGTTGAATTCTGAGTTTCAATTGACCAAGTAGTGGTAGTAAGGGTGGGGTGTGCATGTACAGTAATATCTGTCCTGTCAGTTTGTGAGCTCTTAACAGAGCTCAGTACCTTGAGTCCTCTTAGTAAAACAGAAACTTACCAACATCTTCCTTTTCACCCCAACAATATATATATATATATATATATATATATATATATATATATATATATATAT
Organism: Halocaridina rubra; assembly: GCA_037179515.1. Classification (NCBI taxonomy): domain Eukaryota; kingdom Metazoa; phylum Arthropoda; class Malacostraca; order Decapoda; family Atyidae; genus Halocaridina; species Halocaridina rubra. Next base: position 32,495 of record JAXCGZ010011808.1, read on the forward strand.
ATATATATATATATATATATATATATATATATATATATATATATATGGTATTATTTTAGTTATGGGGATTAATGGAAATATGGCCTCCCCTAGGTGAGATTGGGTTAGGACACACCAGAAATGTGTTTTTCGACACAGTTTCTTGTGGAATAATGGATTTTGTGCTTTTATAAGAGCATGATCCCCTCTTGTAAAAATTTACCACATATATATATATATATATATATATATATATATATATATATATATATATATATATATATATATATATATATATATATATATATATATATATATATATATATATATATATATATATATATTAAATTTCATGAAATGTATTTTCATAAAATTAGGAAAGATCACATTTACTCATACTTTAAGAACATAAGAATAGGGGACACTGCAACATGCCTACTGGCACACAAGAGGCATCTCCATTTTTGAATGATATTTTCAGCATGTCTAACCTATTGTATTCTACTCTACTTATTTATTCTGTTTTTCTTTTTATGATTTTTCTAATAAGCACTAACCAATTCATACCCACCCTACCTCTGTCATATGTCTTATCTAATCTACATTTGAAGGTGTCTAAGGTATTGGCATTTACTATCCTACTAGGAAGCCTGTTCCATGCATCAGCTACTCTATTACCAAACCAATTTCCCTTCTGAACCTAAATTTATCAAGCTTAAATCCATTATTACGAGTTCTGGTTTGATCATGAATTTTTAAAACTTTACTATGATGACGTATCTAATCTTGCATTCATGAGTACATGATGAAATGCTTTTATTGCAGTAGTATTTAGTAATTTGATTACAACTTCCCTTCAAGGTATTGGAATAAATGGGACTTTCATATTACATAAAGTCGTACTTCATATACTTTATTTTGAAGTTCCTCAAAATCATTGCTGCTCTATTTAGCCCGATGGCATGAGATCCTTTTTTGTGTCTATATGTTTTCAGTATTAATAGTAATTTAACTTATAGTATAGATATTGCATTGATGACGATATTTGTGAGTGTAAGCTAAGTCCTAAGAGATGCCACTTTGTAAGAGGAACTTTGTAATATTTATGTCAGTATGTGTATTTATTCCGCCGACATATAGGTATATTTTCTGCTAAGAATAATAAATTGTATGCATTCGATTGATAAAAAAAAGTTGACTTTGCAAAAATTATAAGTACAGTTGACATCTTTGAAAGTTCTCACTTCTATAACGAAAAATTACAAGCGACTTTGATCATTATCACTGCCAATACTACAATTTGTGAATTTATAATTTCACTCTTTAGTCAATCCTTATGTTAAATTTAAATGGTGAGATATGTTTTAGATCATTCAATACTTTTTTTTAAGTTCGTATAATTTTCTGTTTTTGAAATTTATCATTATACTGTATCTATTGATCAAGTGTAGAATGTTTCAAATTCTTCTGTACTGACACTAATGACCCTTTACTGTATAAAATAATATCAAATATATGTGTATCATATATCTCAAAGTGCTATGTTTTTCTTTTATGTGTATATTACCTTTATGATATTAGACAATTTTGGTGAAATATACTGAAACTCAATGTATATAATGTATATTTTAGCTGCATTTTAAAATGAAGTCAGTTCTCTTAAAATCAGGCACAGTGTCAAAGTCTAATAACATTTACTTTATTAATTAGAATATATTTAACACTGCATAATAAAAGGAGACACTACATACTGTTGAAAATGAAGTGTTTAGTCAGGGTTCATTTCTTTACTGTGGTACAGATTCTTGAATGATTCCTTTATTTATTATAATTGGAATAATATTATTGATCCAAATAATGAAAACTGTGCCTGTAGTCCATGTGGGGTATTACATTAGTGTTGACGTATAGGACATTGCATGAACTGCAGCTCTCTGTAGCCTCCTCCTTTGCTGAATTTTGGCCCACACATTTGCTGTTTGGGGCATTGGCTGGCCTTATACTTAACACCAATGTGTACAAGTCATATCTTAATAAACAAACACAACGTTGATTTTGTAATTATGTGGCAAATATATATACCCTGTATATATATAAATATATATACCCTGTATAATATATATATATATATATATATATATATATATATATATATATATATATATATATATATATATATATATATATATATATATATATATATATATATATATATATATATATATACAGTAATCCCTCGTCTATCGCGGGGGTTCGGTTCCGGGTCCAGCTGCGATAGGTGAATTTCCGCGAAGTAGGAACACCCAAAAAAAAGAATAAATATATACAAATAAAAAATAATAATTTTTTTAAAGATGATTATAACACCAGGACGGGCCAAAAATGATAAAATAAAACAGCCTTTATCAGGCTGTAAAGAGAAACAGAGATGGAGAGTGTAATGACCTGTCAGATGTGAAGGGATTATAAAAGATGTGTAATGAATATCCAGCTCTCTGCTGGGTTTTAATATACCTCTGCATTACTTTCATGATGTCTATTCCAAAAATTCTCCTTAGATATTATTATTATTATTATTATTATTATTATTATTATTGGCGATAATAATTTTCCTTTGGTGATTATTGTGGAGATTATCATTATTATTATTATTATTATTATTTCTATTATTATTATTATTATTAAGGGCTCATCATTATTTGTACATCTGTTGTTTTATTTAGTTTAATAACTGTGTTATTACAGTATATATATATATATATATATATATATATATATATATATATATATATATATATATATATATATATATATATATATATATATATATATATATATATATAAATTTATATAAATTTATATAAATTTATATAAATATATATATATATATATATATATATATATATATATATATATATATATATATATATATATATATATATATATATATATATATATATATATATATATATAGTAAGGAAGCCCTTCATTGAAACAAAACTTATAAAACAATGCTATATTTCGGATCCTAACTGGATCCGTTCTCAATATATATATATATATATATATATATATATATATATATATATATATATATATATATATATATATATATATATATATATATATATATATATATATATATATATACACACACCTAGTTCTCAGAATAACGCCTAGATAGGTTCTCAGAAGTGTCGGGTAAATGGAAATTCGCGTGATAAAACGAGTTATTTTCCATAGGAAACAATGATAAAGGGCAAAGATACATTCCAAACCTTACAAAGACACACCATGCCAAAGATATAAGATAAGTAAAAAACATATTTTATTACTACATAGCAAAACAGAAAGCCCTGTATCTATTTTTAAGAGTATACAAAAGATATTCATATTCACTTTACAGCTAGAAATTAACATACATTACTGTACTTTATTATGCAGTGGGCAACAGTTATACAGTACATTGGGACATGCATGGTGGCAGTGAGCAAGTAACTTATGTGGAGAAGAGGAGGAGGATGCAGGAGAACGAACCTCTATCTGCAAATGTATACAAAGATAAAATGAAAATTATAAATAACCAAAGCAAGACTAAAAAACGAAAAAAATTTAATTATGCAATACCTAAATCTGCCATATGACAGATTAAAAAAACTTAATCTACATTCTCTAGAGAGGCGCAGAGTTAGGGGGGATACGATTGAGGTGCATATATGGTTTAAAGGGATCAACAAGGGTGATATTAATAAAGTTTTAAAAATTCATGATCAAACCAGAACTCGTAATGGGTAATGGATTTAATCTTGATAAATTTAGGTTCAGAAGGGAAATTGGTGAAAATTGGCTAGGTAATACTGTAGAGTATTCCTAGTAGGATAATAAATACCAATACCTTAGACACCTTCAAATGTGGATTAGATAGACATATGACAGAGGTAGGGTGGGTGTATATATAATGTATAATGATGATGATCTTTTCTTATCGTAATCCTCTTTGTACTGGTGGAAGAAGCCTCCGTGGGTGCTTATTTACTATAAAAAAAAAATAATAAATTTTTTTTTTTTGGGGGGGGGCATTATTCGCGAAATTCGAATTGTTTACTATTATTTTTTGGGGGCGTTATTGCAATTTCGCAGATAAAAAAATCATACTTAAAAGGAACAAGGTGTATATATATATATATATATATATATATATATATATATATATATATATATATATATATATATATATATATATATATATATATATATACACAGTGTTCCCCCGGTTATTCGCGTTTCTTGGTTCGCGTTCTCACTGTATCGCGATTATTTTTTTTGGAAAAAAAAAGGCAAAAAAAAAAATGGAAAAAAAAAAAAGATTATTGTGACACCAGCATGGGCCAAATTTTATAAAATAAAGCATACTTTATCAGGTTGTGAAGAGAAACAGAGATGGAGAGTGTAATGACCTGTCAGATGTAAAGGGATTATAAAAGATGTGTAATGAATATCCAGCTCTCTGCTGGGTTTTAATATACCTTTGCATTACTTTCATGATGTCTATTCCAATAATTCTGCTTAGATCTTATTATTATTATTATTATTATTATTATTATTATTATTATTATTATTATTATTATTATCATTATTATTATTATCACTGGCAACAATAATTTTCCTTTGATAATGATTGTGGAGATTATTATCATCATTATTATTATTATTAAGGGCTCATCATTGTTTGTACATCTGTTGGTTTATTTACTTTTAATAACTGTGTAAAGTGCCCCTCCCTAGTTGGCTGGGACAAAAAGAGTGTGGGGGGTTGGGTAGAATAGAGTGTTGGAGAGAGAGAGAGAATCTTTAAGTAACTCTTGTTCATTTAACCAAAACTACATTATTTATAGTAAAAATAATGGTTTAATTACGAATTTGTAGTAATAATGATGATGATAATAATAATGATAATAATAATAATAATCTCCCCAATCATCATCAAAGGAAAATTATTGTTTCCAATAATAATAATAATAATATCTAAGGAGAAGTTTTAGAATAGACATCATGAAGGTAATGCAGAGGTATAGTAAACCCAGCAGAGAGCTGGATATTCATTACACATCTTTTATAATCCCTTCACATCTGACAGGTCATTACACTCTCCATCTCTGTTTCTGTTTACAACCTGATAAAGGCCGTTTTATTTTATAATTTTTGGCCTGTCCTGGTGTCATAATCATCTTATTTTTTATTTTTTTTTTATTTTTTTATTATTTTTTTTTAAGGCTGATCCTACTTCGCGATTTTAAGGCTGATCCTACTTCGCGATTTTCCTGGTTTGCGCGGGTCCCGGAACAGAACTACCGCCATAAGGGAGGGAACACTGTATATATATGTATATATATATATATATATATATATATATATATATATATATATATATATATATATATATATATATATATATATATATATATATATATATATAGTAAGGTAGCCCATCATTGAAACAAAACTGTTAAAACAATGCTATATTTCGGATCGCAACTGGATCCCTTCTCAAGGGATCCAGTTAGGATCCGAAATATAGCATTGTTTTATGTTTTGTTTCACTGATGGGCTTCCTTTCTATTTAGTGCTGTATGCTAACTGTTTGTACTTATATATATATATATATATATATATATATATATATATATATATATATATATATATATATATATATATATATATATATATATATATATATATATATATATATATATATATATATATATATATATATATATATATATATATATATATATATATATATATATATATATATATATATATATATATATATAAGTACAAACTGTTAGCATACAGCACTAAATAGTAAGGAAGCCCATCAGTGAAACAAAACTTATAAAACAATGCTATATTTCGGATCCTAACTGGATCCCTTGAGAAGATGTCGTATGACTTCCGTCATGCTGAAGCCAGTCCGTCATGCTGAAGCCAGAATCTGAAACTTGTAACAAATCTTGAGGGGTAACGGTTGGTCGAGGGCACAGATATTTTATTACAATGTTTGTAGAAAGTGTCAAGGAGATATATGACCGGAACCTGGAGAGGGTAGGAAAGGCCAGGAAGTTTGCCATTTCCTAAACCACAAGAAACACAAACATGTGGCCCGTACGTAAGTACATGCCCTGGAGAGATGCCCAATAGCTCCTCCCCGGAAGTAGGCGGGACTCCATTTCGAACCTGGCGTTGATTTGCAGGACTAGATGTCACTTGATTTCATTGGCAGGATTGGATGTCAAGCCACGCCCTGCCCCTGGGGGTATTTCAAGAACCACCCAGGGCAGACACAGTTAGTTAGAGTTAGAGACCGGGCCTTGCCAGCAGCAGAGTTAACACAGTACAGCTGAGTTAGCCTCCCCCTCTTGGGGGTAGGACTCAGGGATTAGTCGTGACAGGAACTGTAGTAATAGGAGCTCTGAGTACATAGATGTTAAAATAAGAATAAACTATGAATAAGAAGATGTCTTTCACCAACCACGCTACCATAATTATAATAATATAACGTAGGAGCAAATCCCCTACGTCAGTGGTGACACTCGGTGGGATAATAAAAACCCTACGTCAGTGGTGGACAGCTCGGGATCAATCCACGCCGACACTTTACCGAAGAGAAAGAAGAAAAAAAAATAGAAGTATAAAAAAAATATATAGCATCTATGGAAGAAAAGTACAAGTGAAGAAACTTCAAGACGCTTACCAGCAGTGAGAGAGTGACACCGAGAAAGTCAGAGCTCCCCCTTCACTTACAGTATCATATTATGAGATCCAGCCACTCTCCCCCGCCTCCGTATTGGCAAGGCCCCCACCCCGTGCCCTGGTTGTAAAGATGCCTCGAGTCAAAAATTCACTTTTATACCTCGACGGCACAAATGTAAAAGACCGCGAATGTCCGTCCATAATTCCCGCGACCGACTTCCTGAAATACTTGGGTCTGCGGATGAGAAGTGACGAGTGGTCAAATAGAGAATATTATAAAACTTTGAAGGAACTATTCCTAAGATATTTCTTAGTAAGCCGAAGTGTGACCGGAGCATTGAGTGAAAATGCCCATTACAAGAAGTATAAGTTGCCGGATCCGACCAAGAAGACGGCGATTCGTCGATTTTACTCGAAGAGAAGAAGGAGAACCCCCTCCTTCCTTGCCTTCTGCCATGAAGTTCTTCAGGACCACCTCCTTAAAATAGCTAAGTACTTGTGATCTGTATCCAGTGAGTAATGGGACAATTAGTAAAAGAAATTGAGGTCGGTGGACGCCGCCATTTTATCTTGTAGTTATGCTTTGACTCAGCCAACCCGCCTATGAGGGGTGTGGCGCCTAATAAGTTGATAAAAGTAGAATTTCTGTACCCATTACTAACATGGATAATTTGTACTAATAGCTATAAGCAGTAATAAACTCCATTTTTGTTATCATTTGAGTAATGTAAAGAAATTTCGTTGGAAGTGTTCCATTTATTTGTATTAATGCTTAGATTGAATTTTAAGAACGCGAATGTATCGATTTTTAATTGACAAATTTAACGCACGTGAAATCACTATTACAGTATATTAATTTCTTAAGTGTAAGAATTATAGTGAGAAATATACTTGAATCTGCTTATAAGGTTTTACTTAGAACACGTGTGATTTTCGAGAAAGGAATGTGGAAGTGACCATTCGATCACCCAACCTCGTTATTATGAATATGTAGTAATTGTACTGAGCTTTGATATTTTAAAGTACGTGTAAAATCATTTTTATATAAATTTCTTAAAGCGTAAGAAATAGAGTGTTAAGATTGCGCCTGTTTTCAAGGTTTTTTTTTTTGTTTGTTTTTTTTCTCCGCGGGAGGAATGTTTTAGCGAAAGAAAGACATAAATGACAGATCGTTCTTTTTATGTTTTGATGATGGGGAATTAATATTACGATACGTGTGTGGCATGTTTTTTTTGAAGAATAAGAAATTTCGTGATATTAGTTAGAGATGAGTTTTTTTAATTTCACGCTATGCAGGTGAAAGTAAGAGTAAATTAGAGTAATTTGTGCTGTCCTAGAATAGGGAGGGTTTTTCAGTGTCACCCAAACGTAGCTTCAAGGGAGTAGAATGTTTGTTTGTTCGTTAGAATGGGACCTAGGACTGGTGAGGCAGTCTGTGACCGCGCGGCCCACCCGAGATTTCACCTTTACTCTTCTTCAGAGAGACCGGGAAAGGAAAACCAACATGTTGTAAATAAAAGGGACTTTCACAGACAGAACGGGGATGATTGTCTTGAAAGTGATGTAGCGAATGTGACAGCGAGTGAGTATGAATGACTGGGGGTATAATGGGGGGTTGCTCTAGGGGGTGAAATCGCGGAAAGCACCGTTAGGAAGCATGATTGGGGAGTCTGCGAAGATCGTTCCCCTGCTCCGCCAGGTCCTTCTGCATGCCATATCAGAGTGTATTTATGGGAGGTGATGCGCTGTTGCAATATCTAGTGACGGATATGTTTGAGAAAGTAATTCTCCACCTGCCCAGATATGGTTGAAATGCCAAGTTTGTTTTATTTTTGTTTTGTCCCCTACTCCGCCATTGAGATTATTATTCGATTTCCGAGAGATTCCAAGATAGATGTTACGTGATAAAGGACGTGAATCTATGAATGATTCTTTATTTTCTTTGCTAGCTGCAGTATATACATTATTTGTCTGAAGAGATATGTTAGATTGATAAAATAAAACTTTGCGAGTTTTAGCCATGATAATGTTTTATCAAAATTATTTCAGCTTGGTCATAAAGAAAGAGTGAGAGCTGACAATAAACGTAAGACTCTATCGATAGTCATTGCTAACGTTTGTCCACGTTCATTTGTTTATTTATTTTATTATTAGAGATACTCTGCGACAATTTTTTATTTTCAGTACAAGTAAAAGACAGAGGCCCATCTCAGCTGACTTGTGAGTGGAAACCACAACGTATTTCACGGTCGCCCAGCCTCTCTCTCTCTCTCTCTCTCTCTCTCTCTCTCTCTCTCTCTCTCTCTCTCTCTCTCTCTCTCTCTCTCTCTCTCCTACCTTTCACTCGACTCTGAGCCTGACAGAGGCTCCGTTCAATGCTAAAAGAACGTTGCTGTCTTTGATTTTTTTTGTGTGTTTTTTTCCAGCGAAGCTAGGCGATAATTGTGCCTACATTTTATTGCAGTCAATAGATTGTTGCATGCTGTTATTGCATAAATACTGATAAGACATCGGTAGTACCGCCATTTGCATAAATGTTTGTGCCACATGCCGCAACTGTTTAGAGGATAGATAGAACTCCCATTGACAAATTGTGGAGCCAGCGAGTTGCCACTTATGCTCTATATATATACATTGATTATGACAGCAGGAATTTAAATATTATAATACTTTATTTCCATTTCAATACAATGGGTATTCGTCAGCCAGGGTAAGCCCCAACCCCCCACTGTGGTGTCCACCCACAGCAGTTCCTGCCAGTAAACAGCTTAAACTCTCGGTCTTGGACGGGAACCGATCTTTCGACCTCATGAATGCGAAGCCAGCGCGTTACCACTGTACTAGCCAGCAGGCTATTAAAAGAGACTGTGTTAGAATGAGCATTTCTATGAAGTATAAGTATAGAACTCTGTTCTTACTTCTGAATGCCAGTCTCCATTGTATATATATTGAGATTTCTGATTTAGTATATTTATTTTTATTGTTTATTATTCTTATTTTTAGATCATGATTATTAGTAATGTTATTATGTTGACTGATATTGTTGCTATCTCTCAATGGCCTGTTGCTAATTATTATTTTTGAAATGAAATCAGCAGTAACTTGATGATTTGTATCTTTTATCTGAATTCATACTTGATGTTACTGTAGCCGCTAATAAGAATGTTTCTTTAGTGGCTTTTCTCAGCATTTAATGATTGTTCTTTTTGACATTTATAGTAGAGTAATGCTATGTAGCAGTTGCTAAGTCCTAAGTATCTTGGAATAATAATCTAGTTGTGTAGACACATACCTTCCATTACCACCCTATTCCTAGGCAGCCCCGACCTGCAAGTTCTAAAAGTCTTTAGATTTTGTCCGCTAAGACAAGTCCCTAGTGCCCATTGAATAGAGATTGCAATCACTTGCAGTTGCAGGGGAGGCCAAGTATAGCCTCGATTACCAATGTATGGCCATTGTTGGTACCCTGAAGTCATAGGGAACCTTTCTTACAACTGTAGTAGTGACAGAGGTTCAAATTTTCATCCCGAGATCTGCTTCGAAGGTACGTGTGGATGGCCGTACGGAAGAGAATCGCTGTGACGTTGCAGGTCTCCTGCGTGGTGGTCTTAGTCAAGATCGGCCGAGGGCGGGACGAGGAAGCCGGGCTGGAAGGATTAGCGGATGGTACCAGTCCTTGTCCTTTTTGTTTTGCCTATCCGAGTAAAGGAGATATGGCAACAAACCTGGGCCTGCAGCAAGGACAGCGAGGGAGTGAAAAAAAAGAATCCCCGAGGGAAACCGTGGAATCGCACCTAGCAAGAATTCATGAGCAAGGGACAGAGAAATTAAAAGTCGTCCTAGACTGAGAAATTAAAAGTCGTCCTAGACAGAGAAATTAAAAGTCGTCCTAGACAGAGAAATTAAAAGTCGTCCTAGACAGAGAAATTAAAAGTCGTCCTGGACAGAGAAATTAAAAGTCGTCCTAGACAGAGAAATTAAAAGTCGTCCTAGACAGAGAAATTAAAAGTCGTCCTAGACAGAGAAATTAAAAGTCGTCCTAGACAGAGAAATTAAAAGTCGTCCTGGACAGAGAAATTAAAAGTCGTCCTAGACAGAGAAATTAAAAGTCGTCCTAGACAGGGAAAATAAAAGTCGTCCTAGACAGAGAAATTAAAAGTCGTCCTAGACAGAGAAATTAAAAGTCGTCCTGGACAGAGAAATTAAAAGTCGTCCTAGACAGGGAAAATAAAAGTCGTCCTAGACAGAGAAATTAAAAGTCGTCCTAGACAGAGAAATTAAAAGTCGTCCTAGACAGAGAAATTAAAAGTCGTCCTAGACAGAGAAATTAAAAGTCGTCCTAGAAAGGGAGAACAGTCCTAAAAAATAAAAGTTTTAAACTACTTTAAAAAACCATGTAATCTTGATGAAATCCCAGAAACAAGGAGATCCCCATACAGGTCATAACTGTAGTGAAAAGAGAGGAAAAGAAACACAGAAATATTTTAAAATATTTTAATAATACCTTTAGAAGCCACGTAAACGAGAAAGAAAAATAATCCCTATACATGTCCAAACTTTAGTGAAGAGAGAAAGAAGGGTATTTAAGAATCCCTTATTAGTTAATTAAAGTTACCCCCGTATTAGAACTGAAAAAATGGGAAAGAAAATGTCCCCACCGTCTTTGTCCACTGTGCTAAACGACAAAATATTTTTATTTTTATGTTTATTTTTTTTGTTTTACTAGCTTTAAGATAATTTTAAGCGAAAAACTCAGAGTCTCCCTTAGATATAGTTTTGAATAAGTGCCATTGATAAATTGTATGATTTGCACTAAGATTAATAAGTTGTTTTTTTGCTTAAATAATATTAGTGTTTTGTTTTAGCATTATTATTATTTGAATTATGATTTAATCTTTGTGTCCATTAAGTTCTCCTATCCATTGGTCTCTGAATAGTAATTGCATATCGAATAGTAAATGTTTCGACTTTACGCACAGTAAAACATGTTTTGTTTCAGGAGTAGTTTTAAGGCCAAATTTTAAAATAAATTAATGCCCATAGTAACAATAAGAGTAGAAATTATAAGATAAGGTTTCTTATAGAAATTACTATTGATGTTATGGTCTATTGCATTTTACATGTTTATACATGCTAATACTCTACTTAATTGTTTGCTAATGTTCTAAATGAGTCATAATTCTACTGTAATTAACTCAATTTTGTCTTTTAAAGAAACGAGAGAAGTAGATGAATTAATGTTTTGATTTAAACTGACTTTTGATCTTAATTAATGTTTGATATTAGTTACACACTGAAATTATACTATATATATATTATGTTTGTGTAATTTGTTTAGGGTTCATAGAAATAGGATTTCTTAGATGATAGCTTAAATAATTCGGCCCCATTTCTATTGTAAACTAATGTTAGCTAGGATATGTCCAAGAGCTCTCGGAAAATTAGCCCATGCTTCGACTGAAATAAGAGATATTTCAGTTTTGGTTGGGAGGGATGTCGTATGACTTCCGTCATGCTGAAGCCAGTCCGTCATGCTGAAGCCAGAATCTGAAACTTGTAACAAATCTTGAGGGGTAACGGTTGGTCGAGGGCACAGATATTTTATTACAATGTTTGTAGAAAGTGTCAAGGAGATATATGACCGGAACCTGGAGAGGGTAGGAAAGGCCAGGAAGTTAGCCATTTCCTAAACCACAAGAAACACAAACATGTGGCCCGTACGTAAGTACATGCCCTGGAGAGATGCCCAATAGCTCCTCCCCGGAAGTAGGCGGGACTCCACTTCGAACCTGGCGTTGATTTGCAGGACTAGATGTCACTTGATTTCATTGGCAGGATTGGATGTCAAGCCACGCCCTGCCCCTGGGGGTATTTCAAGAACCACCCAGGGCAGACACAGTTAGTTAGAGTTAGAGACCGGGCCTTGCCAGCAGCAGAGTTAGCACAGTACAGCTGAGTTAGCCTCCCCCTCTTGGGGGTAGGACTCAGGGATTAGTCGTGACAGGAACTGTAGTAATAGGAGCTCTGAGTACATAGATGTTAAAATAAGAATAAACTATGAATAAGAAGATGTCTTTCACCAACCACGCTACCATAATTATAATAATATAACGTAGGAGCAAATCCCCTACGTCAGTGGTGACACTCGGTGGGATAATAAAAACCCTACGTCAAAGGGATTCAGTTACGATCCGAAATATAGCATTGTTTTAAAAGTTTTGTTTCAATGATGGGTTCCTTACTATATATATACTGCATATATATATATATATATATATATATATATATATATATATATATATATATATATATATATATATATATATATATATATATATATAGTGTTACCCCGGTTATTCGCGTTTCTTGGTTCGCGTTCTCACTCTATCGCGTTTTTTTTTTATAAATTATTATTTTATTTTATGGGTATACGCAAAAATATTAAAATTACATTTTTTTATTGGAAATGTAAATTTACGTTGCTTGCTGTTATTTATAATGTAAAGGGTGTTTTTTTAACAGTGCAGGGAGGGTTTATACAGTTTGTAAACGAAAAAATAATTGTAAATGAGTATGTGTGTCACGTCATCATCACCTCATTCATCGTAATTTTATCTATCACTTTCATAAAAATTTACGTTGCGTACTGTTATTTATAATGTAAAGGGTGTTTTTTTTAACAGTGCAGGGAGGGTTTATACAGTTCGTAAACGAAAAAATAATTGTAAATGAGTATGTGTGTCACGTCATCATCACCTCATTCACTGTAATTTTATCTATCACTTTCATAAAAATTTACGTTGCGTGCTGTTATTTATAATGTAAAGGGTGTTTTTTTTAACAGTGCAGGGAGGGTTTATACAGTTCGTAAACGAAAAAATATTTGTAAATGAGTATGTGTGTCACGTCATCATCACCTCATTCACCGTAATTTTATCTATCACTTTCATAAAAATTTACGTTGCTTGCTGTTATTTATAATGTAAAGGGTGTTTTTTTAACATTTCAGGGAGAGTTTATACAGTACGTAAACGAAAAAATAATTGTAAATGAGTACGTATGTCACGTCATCATCACCTCATTCACCGTAATTTTATCTATCACTTTCATAAAAATTTATGTTGCTTGCTGTTATTTATAATGTAAAGGGTGTTTTTTTAACAGTGCAGGGAGGGTTTATACAGTACGTAAACGAAAAAATAATTGTAAATGAGTATGTATGTCACGTTATCATCATCACATTCATGGTAAGTTTTCCTATCACTTTCATAAAAATTTACGTTGCTTGCTGTTATTTATAATGTAAAGGGTGTTTTTTTAACAGTGCAGGGAGGGTTTATACAATACGTAAACAAAAAAATAATTATAAATGAGTATGTATGTCACGTCATCATCACCTCATTCACCGTAATTTTATCTATCACTTTCATAAAAATTTACGCTGCTTGCTGTTATTTATAATGTAAAGGGTGTTTTTTTAACAGTGCAGGGAGGGTTTATACAGTACGTAAACGAAAAAATAATTGATAATGAGTTTGTATGTCACGTCATCATCACATTCACGGTAAGTTTTCCTATCACTTTCATAATAATTTACGTTGCTTGCTGTTATCTATAATGTTAAGGGTGTCTTTTTAACAGTGTAGGGAGGGTTTATACAGTACGTAAATGAAAAAATAATTGTAAGTGAGTATGTATGTGACATCATCACATTCACGGTAAGTTATCCTATCACTTTCATATAAATTTTCGCTGGCATGCTGTTATCTATGAAGTAAAGGGTGGTATGTTAACAGTACAGGGACAGTTTATACAGTGTAAACGTAACTATATATTAAAATATCTATGTACATATAGGCTGATCCTACTTCGTGGATTTCCTGGTTCGCGCTGGGTCCCGGAACCGAACTACCGCGATAAGTGAGGCAACACTATATATATATATATATATATATATATATATATATATATATATATATATATATATATATATATATATATATATATACCTTGTTTTGGAAAGAAGTGAAGAGAGTAAGGAAGGGTGGATCGAGGATGAAAGAGACAGTGAGAGATGTGAATGGACAGATGTTAAGAGGGAACGATGCAAGGAACAGATGGGCAGAATATTTTGAGTGCTTGCTGAATGTTGAGGAAGATAGAGAGGCAGCTATAGTGGCAGTGGGAGGGGTTCAAGGGCCAGTAATGGGAGATGAAAATGAGAGAGAGATTACAAAAGAGGAGGTGAAAAGGGCATTGTATGAAGCGAAAGCTGGTAAAGCACCTGGAATGGATGGTGTGAGAGCGGAGATGTTGAAAGAAGGGGATGTGACTGTATTGGAATGGTTAGTGAGAGTGTTTAATATATGCTTTATGTTGTCATTGGTGCCAGTGGAATGGGTGATTACCTGTATAGTGCCCCTATACAAAGGTAAGGGAGATATGTATGAATGCAGTAATTTTAGGGGTATAAGTTTGTTGAGTGTGGTAGGAAAAGTGTATGGTAGGATACTGGTTAATAGGATTAGGGATAAGACAGAATATGTGATCGTGGAAGTGCAGAGTGGTTTTAGGAGAGGTAGAGGTTGTATAGATCAGATTTTTATAGTTAGGCAGTTATGTGAGAAATATTTAGCAAAGGGTAAGGATGTGTATTTTGCATTTTTGGATCTGGAGAAAGCATATGATAGAGTTGATAGAGAGGCTATGTGGAATGTTTTGAGATTATATGGAATTAATGGTAAATTGTTGCATGCAGTGAAGAGTTTGTATGAGGGCAGTAGAGCTTGTGTTAGGGTAGGGAATGAAGAGAGTGAGTGTGGGACTGAGACAAGGATGTGTGATGTCACTATGGCTGTTCAATTTGTATATTGATGGACTTGTAAGAGAGGTGAATGAACGAGTGCATGGTCGAGGTTTGAGAATGGTAGATGGGGATGATAACGAATGGGAGCTGAATCAGTTGCTGTTTGCAGATGATACTGTGGTGGTGGCAGATTCAGAGGAAAAGCTGTGTCAGTTAGTGTCAGAATTTGGAATGGTGTGTGAGAGAAGGAAGTTGCGAGTGAATGTGGGAAAGAGTAAGGTTATGAGGTGTAGAAGAAATGAGGATGGCGCTAGATTGAATGTTATGTTGAATGGAGAGACACTTGAGGAGGTTAATCAGTTTAAGTATTTAGGCTCAGTTATAGCTGCAAATGGTGGAGTGGAAGCAGATGTGTGTCACAGAGTGAATGAAGGATGTAAAGTGTTGGGTGCATTGAAAGGAGTGATGAAGAATAGAGGGTTGGAAATGAATGTTAAGAAAGTTTTGTATGAGAAAGTGGTTGTGCCAACTGTGATGTATGGATCAGAGTTTGGGATATGAAAGTAAGTGAGAGACGGAAACTAAATGTGTTTGAGATGAAATGCCTGAGGAGTATGATTGGTGTATCTCGATTGGATAGGGTTAGGAATGAAGTGGTGAGAGCAAGAATGGGTGTGAGGAGAGAAATTGCAGCCAGAGTAGATATGAATGTTCTGAGATGGTTTGGCCATGTGGAAAGGATGGATGATGAAAGGCTGCTGAAAAAGATGAGGAATGCGAGAGTTGATGGGAGAAATGCTAGAAGGAGGCCTAGGTTTGGATAGATGGATGGAGTAAGGAGAGCCCTGAATGATAGGAGGATGGATGTGAGGGAAGCAAGCGAGCGTGCTAGGAATAGGAATGAGTGGTGAGCGATTGTGACGCAGCTCTGATGGGCATCTGCTGTTGCCACGGGGCTGCATCTTACAGAGGTAGCTCTGTGGTAGGGGCAGTAGGAGGAGTTGGCAGTTGTGAAGCGACACAGGTTGTGGAAGAGCCGGGAGGATGGGCTGTGGCACTCCTTCAGTGCCATCTGAACGGTCGCTAGCTCCCTCGTCATTGCCCATAGAGCAAAGTAATCCCCCTATTTGTTTTCGTTTCTTGATGTCGACTACCCCCCAATTAAAGGGGGAAACAGCCAAGGTAGATAGTAATATATATATATATATATATATATATATATATATATATATATATATATATATATATATATATATATATATATATATATATATATATATATATATATATATATATATATATATATATATATATATATATATATATATATATATATATATATATATATATATATATATATATATATATATATATATATATATATACAGTAATCCCTCGCTGTATCATGGTTCACCTATCGCGGATTCACTGTATCGCGGTTTTTTTATGGCGAGTTTATTTTTTTCTGGGTATATGCTAAAATATTAAAATTTTAAGAAAGGAAAATTTTCAGTATTTTCATATTTTGTTGAAAAATTGTTTTTTATTTTGTTATTGATAACAAAAATGTATTTCCCAACCTAAGAATAATAAAACAATAAGAAATAGTAAAAAACCCCCATAAATTTGAACATGTAACTCTGCAGCATAGAAAGTACGATACCGGTATCAGCGTTTCGGAAAACACAAAGGGTCGCACCTATGCGAGCTAGCATATATTAAAATTTCCAGTAGTTTCATGTTTTTATTGATAAAAAAGCGTATTTCTTAGCCTAAGAATAATAAAACAGTAAAAAATAGTAAAAAACATAAATACTAACAGTATTACACCATGTAAAATACGATGCCGGTATCAGCATTTCGGAAAACGAAAAGGGTTGCACCTACGTGAGCTAGTACATATTGAAACTTTCATTATTTTATTAATAAAACAAATATTTCCTAGCCTAAGAATAAAAAAACAGTAAAAATTAGTAAAAAACATAAATTTAAACATATAACTCACAGTATTGCACCATGTGATATACTGTCCGATAGCGTACAATGTATTGGTGTTTCGGAAAACGTAAAAGCTCGCACCTACGTGAGATAGTTCATGGATTGCTATTGGACGAAAGGGTGAGAGACGTTGAATCATATAATTGTTTTTCTGTATGTTCTGTATAATGGGGTCTGATTGGCTTTTTGATTGAGGTTTGGTTCTCCCACCATCTTCCATTGTCTCGCCTCACTCGTTCAGTCTAACTCACGTGTGCGCCGTTTGCGTTGTGCTTGTAATTTTTTTTTACTCACGTATTTCAACCTTTACATTGCCTCCCAAACGTCCTTCATCTTCAAAGGCTTCTGGTAGTGAGCCTCAGCGGCAAAGGAAGATGTTTACCATAACAGATAAGGTGAAACTGTTAGATATGCTGAAAGAAGGAAGAATGTTTGGGGATGTCGGCCGCATGGGAGGGTTTATACAGTAAACATAAAAATAATTGTAAAATACCTATGTATATGAGTATGTCATGTCATTACCACTTCATTCACGGTAAGTTTACCTATCACTTTCATGTAAATTTACGATTGCATGCTGTTATTTATGAAGTAAAGGGTGGTTTGTTAACAGTACAGGAAGGGCTTATACCGTAAACGTAAAAATAAATCTAAAATACCTATGTTAATATAGGGTGATCCTACTTCATGGAAATTCACCTATCGCGGTCGGTCCCGGAACCTAACCCCTGCGATAAACGAGGGATCACTGTGTATATATATATATATATATATATATATATATATATATATATATATATATATATATATATATATATATATACAGTGTTCCCCCGGTTATTTGCGTTTCTTGGTTCGCTTTCTCACTGTATCGCGGTTTTTTTTTTTATAAATTATTATTTTATTTTATGGGTATATGCAAAAATATTAAAATATTAAAAAAAATTTTTTTTCAGTATTTTCATTTTTTTATTGATAAAAACATATTTCATTATCTAATTGATAAAAAAAATGTATTTCCCAGCCTACGAATAATAAAACAGTAAAAAATAGTAAAAAACATAAATTTAGATAGATACGTTTATTGACCACCTCTTTTGAAAAGTATAATCTTTACAAAAGGAATATTTGGTCCAAATTACAATGAATAAATACAATAGATTTTGTACAATCATCAAATAATAAGTAAATGAATTTTAAATTAATATACATTGTATTAATAACTGAATGATATACATACGTACAGTATAACTCACAGTATTGCATCATGCGAAATAGTGTTCGATAGCGTACAATGTATTGGGGTCGCAGCTACGTGAGCTAGCATATATATTTATATTTCCAGTAGTTTCATGATTTTATTGATAACAAAAAACATATTTCTTAGCCTAAGAATAATAAAACAGTAAAAAAATAGTAAACAGTATTGCACCACGTAAGATACGATACCGGTATCAGTGTTTCGGAAAACGCAAAGGCTCTCACCTACGTGACCTAGTGAATATTAAAATTTTTATTATTTTATTGATAAAACAAGTATTTCCTAGCCTAAGAATAATAAAACAGTATAAAATAGTAAAAAAAACATAAATTTAGATATACGTACGTACAGTATTACTCACAGTATTGCATCATGCGATATATGTAGTGTCCGATAGGTACGTGAGCTAGCATATACATAAATTTAGATATACGCACGTACGTACAGTATAACTCATAGTATTGCATCATGCGAAATAGTGTCTGATAGCTACGTGAGCTAGCATATATATTTATATTTCCAGTAAGTTCATGATTTTATTGATAAAAAAAATTTATTTCTTAGCCTAAGAATAATAAAACAGTAAAAAATAGTAAACAGTATTGCACCACGTAACATACGATACCGGTATCAGTGTTTCAGAAAACGCAAAGGCTTTCACCTACGTGACCTAGTGAATATTAAAATTTTCATTATTTTATTGATAAAACAAGTATTTCCTAGCCTAAGAATAATAAAACAGTAAAAAATAGTAATAAACATAAATACAGTACTACAGTATTCCCCCCCTTATCGCAGTAGTTCGGTTCCGGGACCCGGTGTGAACCAGGAAAACCGCGGAGTAGGATCAGCCTTTAAAAAAAAAAAAAAAAAATTAAGATGATTATGACACCAGGACCGGCCAAAAATGATAAAATAAACCGGCCTTTATCAGGCTGTAAAGAGAAACAGAGATGGAGAGTGTAATGACCTGTCAGATGTGAAGGAATTATAAAAGATGTGTAATGAATTTCCGCGAAGTAGGATCACCCTATATGTACATAGGTATTTTACATTTATTTTTACATTTACTGTATAAACCTTCCCTGTACTGTTAACAAACCACCCTTTACTTCATAAATAACAGCATGCAAGCATAAATTTATATGAAAGTGATAGATAAACTTACTGTCAATGAGGTGGTAATGACATGACATACTCATGTACATAGGTATTTTGCAATTATTTTTACGTTTACTGTATAAACCCTCCCTGCACTGTTAAAAAACCACCCTTTACTTTATAAATAACAGCATGCAACGTAAATTTATATGAACATGATAGGTAAACTTACCATGAATGAGGTGGTAATGACGTTTGTAGACTCCAGAGGAAATTATTCTGCAGCCAATAACAGCTTACGGCTGCTTGTTGGGAGCGAAGAACATGGTATTGGGGAGTTGCTGTCGCTGTTTCTTCTTTTGTTGGAAGATGGTCTTGTAAGGAATCATGGCATCGTCAAGAAGATTGCAGAAGGTCACCGAACGAACCATATTATCGTCATGTACCTGCGAGAGTTGTTGGACTGCTTTCTTATGTTCATACATGGCTGCAAAACGTTCGAGTGTAAGGCCAGGTTCTTCAAATTCTTCGTGCGTTTCCTCTAGTTCTTCTTCTTCCTCTTCTTCGTTCGCTGATTTTGTCATTTCATCCAAGTCTTCATCAGTCAAAGGCTGCGAGTGGCAGTCAATCAGTTCATTCACATCTTCGGGAGTCATATCTTTAAAGCCTTCTCCTCCTAGCAATGCAGCTAGCTTCACAGCTTTCGCAACTGCTGAGTTATGGACTTCGTCAGGAGCAAATCCCTTGTAGTCATGGATGACTTCGGGCCACAACTGCTTCCAGCTGGCATTGATTGTGGCTGCCTTCATGTCTTTGATTGCAGTCTGAATATTTCGAAGGCATGTGGCAATCGTATAATTACGCCAGTACGTCTTCAATATCCATGGATTCAACCAAGTTCGCCAGGGCATTTCGTGTGTAGAGGGCCCTGAACGCACGTATAACGCCTTGATCCATAGGCTGAATCAGTGACGTCGTATTCGGTGGCAGGAACTCTACTTAAACACCGTTATATTCAAGATTATTTGCGTGGCCACCAGCATTATCCATAAAAAGAAGGACTTTAAATTCAAGACCTTTTTCTGCAAGATAAATTTTGACCTGAGGGATAAAGCATTGGTGAAACCAGTCCGATGTGAGGCTTTTCGTGATCCAGGCCTTAGGGTTATGCATCCAATACACTGGCAGCAGATTCTTGTTTTTATTCTTCAAAGCCCTAGGGTTCTTTGACTTGTAGATAAACCTGGGCTTTAACATGACACCCGCAGCATTTCCGCACATGATGAGGGTAATGCGATCTTTGTGCGCTTTAAATCCCGGGGCTTTAGCTTCTTCCTTGAAGAGAAAAGTGCGAGACGGCACTCTTCCAAAATAAGCCAGTCTCATCCATGTTGATGACTTTCTAAGGAGCATATTCCCCTTCGGCGATAATTTTCTTGAAGTTGTTGTTCACGTAATCTTCTGCGGCAGCTGTATCTGCAAAGCAGCTTCGCCATAAACCGAAACTCTTTTTAGGCCATAGCATTTTTGAAATTTGGCAAACCATCCCTTGCTTGCCACGAACGATTGTATCCTCGGTAGAGAATCGCTGGAGGGTCCTGGTTGTGGGTCGTCGATATCTTCTTTTCTCCCCTCCTCCTCTCCACGGTCGCCACTGTCGTCGTAGGGTTCTTTTGCAGCGAATGCCTCGTACAGCTTCTTCGCCTTTGTTTGTATGATATTGCTCTCTATGCTGATGTTCTTCTTTCTGCAATCAGCAATCCACAGGGCCAAAGCAGATTCCATCCGCAATATTAGCTTATTGCGGGATGTTACGACCCTTTTCGCTGATTTATTAAAAGAAATAGTCGCCGTTTTCCTGATATTTGCCTCGTCCTTTTTTATGTAGCGGACAGTAGATTCATTGAGGCCAAAATAGCGGCCGACATCCGCAAACCTTTTTCCTTCTTTCAGCATATCTAACAGTTTCACCTTATCCGTTATGGTTAACATCTTCCTTTGCTGCTTAGGCTCACTACCAGAAGCCTTAGAAGATGAAGGATGCTTGGGAGGCATTGCAGAGGTTGAAATACGTGAGTGAAAAAATCACAAGCAAAATGTATTAATAAGCACAACGTGAACGGCGCACACGTGAGTTAGAATGAACGAGTGAGGCGAGACAAGGAAGATGGATGGTGGGAGAACCAAACTTCACTCAAAAGCCAATCAGACCCCATGATACAGAACATACAGAAAAACAATTCTGTGATTCGTCATCTCCCACCCTTTCATCCAATAGCATTTCATAAACTATCTCACTTTGGTGCGAGCCTTTGCGTTTTCCAAGACGCCAATACATTGTACGCTATTGGACAGTATTTTACATGGTGCAATACTATGCTTAAATTTATGTTTATTTGCTATTTATTACTGTTTTATTACTCTTAGGCTAGGAAATACTTGTTTTATCAATACAATAATGAAAATTTCAATATGTACTAGCTCACATAGATGCGACCCTTTGCGTTTTCCGAAACGCTGATACCGGTATCGTATTTTACATGGTGGAGAGTTACATGTTCAAATTTATGTTTTTTTTTTACTATTTCTTACTGTTTTATTATTTGTAGGCAAGGAAATAAATTTTTTTATCAATAAAATAATGAACATTTTTTTTCAATAAAATAATGAAAATACTGAAAAATTTTATTTCTTAAAATTTTAATATTTTTGCATATACCCAGAAAAAAAAATCGCCCAAAAAAAGCGATACAGTGAATTCACGATGGGTGAACAGCGATATAGCGAGAGAACACTATATATATATATATATATATATATATATATATATATATATATATATATATATATATATATATATATATATATATATATATATATATATATATATATATATATATATATATATATATATATATATACACACACAGTGTTTCCCCGGTTATTCGCGTTTCTTGGTTCGCTTTCTTACTGTATCGCGGTATTTTTTTTTATAAATTATTATTTTATTTTATGTGTATATGCAAACACATTAAAATATTTAAAAAAAATTCTCAGTATTTAATTTTTTTTTATTGATAAAAGACATATTTCATTATCTAATTGATAAAAATAATTTGTTCCCAGCCTACGAATAATAAAACAGCAAAAAATAGTAAAAAACATAAATTTAGATAGATAGATACGTTTATTGACCACCTCTTTTGAAAAGTTCAGTATAATCTTTACAAAAGGAATATTTGGTCCAAATTACAATGAATAAATACAATAGATTTTGTACAATCATCAAATAAGTAAATGAATTTTAAATTACTATACATTGTACTAATAACCGAATGATATACGTACGTACAGTATAACTCACATTATTGCATCATGCGAAATAGTGTTCGATAGCGTACAATGTATTAGGGTCGCAGCTACGTGAGCTAGCATATATATTTATATTTCCAGTAGTTTCATGATTTTATTGATAAAAATACGTATTTATTAGCCTAAGAATAATAAAACAGTAAAAAATAGTAAAAAACATAAATACTAACAGTATTGCCACATGTAAAATACGATACCGCTATCAGCGTTTCAGACAGACTCGTTCAGTCTAACTCACGTGTGCGCCGTTCACGTTGTGCTTATTAAACGATTTGCTTGTGTTCGATAGCGTACAATGTATTGGGGTCGCAGCTACGTGAGCTAGCATATATATTTATATTTCCAGTAGTTTCATGATTTTATTGATAAAAAAAATGTATTTCTTAGCCTATGAATAATGAAACAGTAAAAAATAGTAAAAAACATAAATACTAACAGTATTGCAACATGTAAAATACGATACCGCTATCAGCGTTTCGGACAAAGGCTTCCACCATCTTCGATTGTCTCGCCTCACTCGTGTGCGCCATTCACGTTGTGCTTATTATTATTAATATGTTTTGCTTGTGATTTTTTTACTCGCATATTTTAACCTTTGCAATGCCTCCCAAGCATCCTTCATCTTCTAAGGCTTCTTGCAGTGAGCCTACGCAGCAAAGGAAACTGTTAACCATTGTAGATAAAGTGGAACTCTTAGATATGCTGAAAGAAGGAAAAAAGTTTGTGGATGTCGGCCGTTATTTTACGTAAACGTAAAAATTATTGTAAAATACTGTACCTAAAAAATTACGTTGCTTGCTGTTATTTATAATGTAAAGGGTGTTTTATTAACAGTACAGGGAGGGTTTATACAGTGTAAATGTAAAAATATATTAAAATATCTATGTACATATAGGCTGATCCTAATCCGCGGATTTCCTGGTTCACGCCGGGTCCCGGAACCGAACTACCGCGGTATGGGGGGGAACACAGTATATATATATATATATATATATATATATATATATATATATATATATATATATATATATATATATATATATATATATATATATATATATATATATATATATATATATATATACAGTAATTCCTCGCTATTTCGCGGTTCACCTAACAGCAGATTCATTGCATCGCGGATTTTTTTTGGCAAAAAAGAATAAATAAATAAATAAATAAAAAAATAAAAAATAAAGATTATTATTATTATTATTATGATTATTATTATATTTATTATTATTATTATTATTATTGGCAACAATAATTTTCCTTTGATGATGATTGTGGAGATTATTATCATCATTATTATTATTATTATTATTATTATTATTAAAGGCTCATCATTGTTTGTACATCTCTTGGTTTACTTACTTTAATAACTGTGTACAGTGCCCCTCCCTAGTTGGTTGGGACAAAGAGATTGTGGGGGGTTGGGTAGAGAGAGAGAGAAATAGAGAGATCTTTAATTAACTCTTGTTCATTCAACCAAAACTACATTATTTGTTGTAAAAATAATGGTTTAATTACAAATTCGTAATAATAATTATAATAATAATAATAATAATAATCTCCACAATCATCATCAAAGGAAAATTATTGTTGCCAATAATAATAATAATGATAATAATAATAAGATCTAAGGAGAATTTTTGGAATAGACATCATGAAATTAATGCAGAGGTATATTAAAATCCAGCAGAGAGCTTGATATTCATTACACATCTTTTATAATCCCTTCAAACCTGACAGGTCATTACGCTCTCCATATCGGTTTCCCTTTACAGCCTGATAAAGGCTGTTTTATTTTATCATTTTTGGGCGGTCCTAGTATCATAATCATCTTTTTAAAAAAAATAATTTTTTATTTTTATTTTTATTTTTTTTTATTTTTTTTTTATTTTATTTTTTTTTTTTTACGTGTTTGTACTTCGGGGAAAGTCACCTATAGCGGCCGGTCCCGGAACCGAACCCCCGCAATAAACGAGGGATTACTGTATATATATATATATATATATATATATATATATATATATATATATATATATATATATATATATATATATATATATATATATATATATATATATATACAAATAAGCACATTACATATGTGAAAACATGAATCTTTTTTTTTTTTTTTTTTTTTTTTTTTTTTACCCCGACCGGGACTCGAACCTAGGACTTATGATTACTAAGTCAAGGCGCTACCACTACACCACAGAAGGTTAAAAGGAATTCAACCTTATAGCTTATATCTGCTATACTTTGGAATGAACGCATTCTAACTGAATGCCACTGTTCATATTACAAATTCCCCAACCTCACTCGTGGCTTCATTTTAGCATTTAATTCAATTCCCAATCTCATTCGGGCCATGAAATACAAATAAGCACATTACATATGTGAAAACATGAATCATTTTTTTTTTTTACCCCGACCGGGACTCGAACCTAGGACTTATGATTACTAAGTCAAGGCGCTACCACTACACCACAGAAGGTTAAAAGGAATTCAACCTTATAGCTTATATCTGCTATACTTTGGAATGAACGCATTCTAACTGAATGCCACTGTTCATATTACAAATTCCCCAACCTCACTCGTGGCTTCATTTTAGCATTTAATTCAATTCCCAATCTCATTCGGGCCATGAAATACAAATAAGCACATTACATATGTGAAACCATGAATCATTTTTTTTTTACCCCGACCGGGACTCGAACCTAGGACTTATGATTACTAAGTCAAGGCGCTACCACTACACCACAGAAGGTTAAAAGGAATTCAACCTTATAGCTTATATCTGCTATACTTTGGAATGAACGCATTCTAACTGAATGCCACTGTTCATATTACAAATTCCCCAACCTCACTCGTGGCTTCATTTTAGCATTTAATTCAATTCCCAATCTCATTCGGGCCATGAAATACAAATAAGCACATTACATATGTGAAAACATGAATAATTTTTTTTTTTTTTACCCCGACCGGGACTCGAACCTAGGACTTATGATTACTAAGTCAAGGCGCTACCACTACACCACAGAAGGTTAAAAGGAATTCAACCTTATAGCTTATATCTGCTATACTTTGGAATGAACGCATTCTAACTGAATGCCACTGTTCATATTACAAATTCCCCAACCTCACTCGTGGCTTCATTTTAGCATTTAATTCAATTCCCAATCTCATTCGGGCCATGAAATACAAATAAGCACATTACATATGTGAAAACATGAATCATTTTTTTTTTTTTACCCCGACCGGGACTCGAACTTAGGACTTATGATTACTAAGTCAAGGCGCTACCACTACACCACAGAAGGTTAAAAGGAATTCAACCTTATATCATAAGTCCTAGGTTCGAGTCCCGGTCGGGGTAAAAAAAAAATGATTCATGTTTTCACATATGTAATGTGCTTATTTGTATTTCATGGCCCGAATGAGATTGGGAATTGAATTAAATGCTAAAATGAAGCCACGAGTGAGGTTGGGGAATTTGTAATATGAACAGTGGCATTCAGTTAGAATGCGTTCATTCCAAAGTATAGCAGATATAAGCTATAAGGTTGAATTCCTTTTAACCTTCTGTGGTGTAGTGGTAGCGCCTTGACTTAGTAATCATAAGTCCTAGGTTCGAGTCCCGGTCGGGGTACAAAAAAAAAAAATGATTCATGTTTTCACATATGTAATGTGCTTATTTGTATTTCATGGCCCGAATGAGATTGGGAATTGAATTAAATGCTAAAATGAAGCCACGAGTGAGGTTGGGGAATTTGTAATATGAACAGTGGCATTCAGTTAGAATGCGTTCATTCCAAAGTATAGCAGATATAAGCTATAAGGTTGAATTCCTTTTAACCTTCTGTGGTGTAGTGGTAGCGCCTTGACTTAGTAATCATAAGTCCTAGGTTCGAGTCCCGGTCGGGGTAAAAAAAAAAATGATTCATGTTTTCACATATGTAATGTGCTTATTTGTATTTCATGGCCCGAATGAGATTGGGAATTGAATTAAATGCTAAAATGAAGCCACGAGTGAGGTTGGGGAATTTGTAATATGAACAGTGGCATTCAGTTAGAATGCGTTCATTCCAAAGTATAGCAGATATAAGCTATAAGGTTGAATTCCTTTTAACCTTCTGTGGTGTAGTGGTAGCGCCTTGACTTAGTAATCATAAGTCCTAGGTTCGAGTCCCGGTCGGGGTAAAAAAAAAAAATGATTCATGTTTTCACATATGTAATGTGCTTATTTGTATTTCATGGCCCGAATGAGATTGGGAATTGAATTAAATGCTAAAATGAAGCCACGAGTGAGGTTGGGGAATTTGTAATATGAACAGTGGCATTCAGTTAGAATGCGTTCATTCCAAAGTATAGCAGATATAAGCTATAAGGTTGAATTCCTTTTAACCTTCTGTGGTGTAGTGGTAGCGCCTTGACTTAGTAATCATAAGTCCTAGGTTCGAGTCCCGGTCGGGGTAAAAAAAAAATGATTCATGTTTTCACATATGTAATGTGCTTATTTGTATTTCATGGCCCGAATGAGATTGGGAATTGAATTAAATGCTAAAATGAAGCCACGAGTGAGGTTGGGGAATTTGTAATATGAACAGTGGCATTCAGTTAGAATGCGTTCATTCCAAAGTATAGCAGATATAAGCTATAAGGTTGAATTCCTTTTAACCTTCTGTGGTGTAGTGGTAGCGCCTTGACTTAGTAATCATAAGTCCTAGGTTCGAGTCCCGGTCGGGGTAAAAAAAAAAAAAAAAAAAAATGATTCATATATATAAATATATATATATATATATATATATATATATATATATATATATATATATATATATATATATATATATATATATATATATATATATATATATATATATATATATATATATATATATACAGTAACCAATCGTTTATCGCGAGGGTTTGGTTCCGGGACCGACCGCGATAGGTGAATTTCCGCTAAGTAAAAACACCTTAATTTTTTTTTTTTTTTTTTTAAAGAGGATTATGACACCATGACGGGCCAAAAAATGATAAAATAAAACAGCCTTTATCAGGCTGTAAAGAGAAACAGAGATGGAGAGTGTAACGACCTGTTGGATGTAAAGGGATTATAAAAGATGTGTAATGAATATCCAATTCTCTGCTGGGTTTTAATATACCTCTACATTACTTTCATGATGTCTATTCCAGAAATGCTCCTTAGATCTTATTATTATTATTATTATTATTGGCAACAATAATTTTCCTTTCTTGATAATTGTGGAGATTATTATTATTATTATTATTATTATTATTATTATTATTATTATTACGAATTTGTAATTAAACCATTATTTTTACAATAAATAATGTAGTTTTGGTAAAATGAATAAGAGTTAATTAAAGATGTTTCTCTCTCTCTCTCTCTCTCTCTCTCTCTCTCTCTCTCTCTCTCTCTCTCTCTCTCTCTCTCTCTCTCTCTCCTCTCTCTCTCTCTCTCTCTCTCTCTCTCCAACATTCTATTCTACCCAACCCCCACACTTTCTTTGTCCCAGCCAACTAGGGAGGGGCACTGTACACAGTTATTAAAGTAAATAAACCAACAGATGTACAAACAATGATGAGCCCTTAATAATAATAATAATAATAATAATAATAATAAGATCTAAGGAGAATTATTGGAATAGACATCATGAAAGTAATGCAGAGGTATATTAAAATCCAGCAGAGAACTGGATATTCATTACACTTCTTTTATAATCCCTTCACATCTGACAGGTTATTACACTATCCATCTCTGTTTCTCTTTACAGCCTGATAAAGGCTGTTATATTTTATCATTTTTTGGCCCGTCCTGGTGTCACAATAATCCTTTAAAAAAAAAGTTTTTTTATTTTTTATTTTTCCAAAACAAGATCCGCGATAGGTGAACTGCGAAATAGCGAGGGATTACTGTATATATATATATATATATATATATATATATATATATATTTTTTTTAAGAGTGTGACACCGGGATAGGCAGAAACTGCCCTCATCAACAAAGGCCCGGGCACGAGAAAATACCAAGACGAAGGAAAAGAAAAAGTTAAGGGCAAGGCAGAGATGAGGTAATGTCACACAAAGGAAAACGACAGACAGAAAAAACAGTCAAAGTAAAGAGGACCCAGAGATATGGAGGACTAGGCTCTGAGATGACGATAGATCTGCTTTTTGAAGGATGAAAGGTCATAAGAATTAGGAAAGACAGAAGGAGGAAGAGAGTTCCAGAGTCTGGAGGTAGATGGGAAGAAGCAGTCGCTGCACCGACCAATCCGCGAGCTACAAATCTCCACACAGTACCTGTGAGATGAGGCCGCTTGGCGAGTGTTACGCGGCCTCGGCAGTGGAGGAGGGATGCAACTCGCCAACTCATCAGAGCAGCGATGGAAGTAGTAGCGATAGAAAAGCGAAAGGGAAGATACCTTACGGCGAAGAGAGAGAGAATCCAGGTTAGAAGTAAGAGAAGGATCATTAATGAGTCTGACTTCCTTAGATTCAACCCTATCAAGAAGATAAGTAAAGTGTTCCTTCCATTATCGTGAGGGTTCGGTTCCGGAACCCAGCGCGAGACAGGAAAATCGCAGAGTATGATCAGCCTATATGTACATAGATATTTTAATTTATTTATACGTTTACACTGTATAAACCCTCCCTGTACTGTTAAAAAACCACCCTTTACTTCATAAATAACAGCATGCAACGTAAATTTACGGTGAATGAAGTGGTAGTTACATGACATACTCATGTACATAGGTATTTTATAATTATTTTTTTGTTTACGTACTGTATAAACCCTCCCTGCACTGTTAATATAACACCCTTTTCATTATATATAACAGCAAGCAACGTAAATTTACATGAAAGTGATAGATAAAATTACGGTGAATGAAGTGGTAATTACATGACATACTCATGTACATAGGTATTTTACAATTATTTTTACGTTTACGTACTGTATAAACCCTCCCTGCACAGTTAAAAAAACACCCTTTACATTATAAATAACAGCAAGCAACGTAAATTTACATGAAAGTGGTAGTTAAAATTACGGTGAATGAAGTGGTAATTACACGACATACTCATGTACATAGGTATTTTACAATTATTTTTACGTTTACACTGTATAAACCCTCCCTGTACTGTTAAAAAACCACCCTTTACTTCATAAATAACAGCATGCAACGTAAATTTATATGAGTGATAGATAAAATTGCAGTGAATGAAGTGGTAATTACATGACATTCATGTACATAGGTATTTTACAATTATTTTTACGTTTACGTACTGTATAAACCCTCCCTGCACTGTTAAAAACACCCTTTACATTATAAATAACAGCAAGCAACGTAAATTTACATTTTCAATAAACAAATGAAAATACTGAAAATTTTTATTTTTTCAATATTTTAATATTTTTGCGTATACCCATAAAATTAAATAATAATTTATCCAAAAAAACGCCGCGATACAGTGAGAACGCGAACCAAGAAACACGATACAGGGGGGGAACACTGTATACCCCCCCCAAAAAAAATCGCGGTACAGTGAATTCGCGAGGCAAGAAACGCGATAGAGCGAAGGATCACTGTAAATTTACACTTGCACGCTGTTATTAATAAAGTAAAAGGATGGTTTGTTAACAGTACAGGGAGGGTTTGTACAGTAAATGTAAAAATAAAATGTAAAATACCTATGTACATATAGGGTGATCCTACTTCGCGGAAATTCACCTATCACAGTTGGTCCCAAAACCGAACCCCCACGATAAACGAGGGATCACTGTGTATATATATATATATATATATATATATATATATATATATATATATATATATATATATATATATATATATATATATATATATATATATATATTATATATAT